>JADBJO010005311.1:154908-188852 GCA_016801955.1 Conus betulinus | reverse complement strand
GTCTGTCTGAAGAGGTGTGTGTGATGAGGGCATTGTGTGGATCTGTCTGAACTAGAGATGTGTAACCTGAAACATGTGAGATGACTGTGAATCAAAGGTGTGTAGTGTAATAGAGCATGAGGAGGACTTTGTGCTAGAGGTTTGCAACCTGATGGACTTTTGTGCTAAAGGTGTGGTAACCTTATGGAGCATGACAAGGACTTCATGTAGGTCTGTGTAAACCAGAGGTGTGTAACCTGAAAGAGAGAGAGGAGGAATTTTTGTAGGTGTATGTGAACATAACCTGAAAGAGTATGACCAGGACTTTGTGGGGTTTGTATTAACTAGAGGTGTGTAACCTGATGGAGTGTGTGGTGAGAAACTTTATGTGGTTTGTAACTAGATGGAGCGTGTTGTGAGGAGTTTGTTGGAACAGGAGGTGTAATCTGTTTGAGCGTGTGTTCTGTTCACAGATGTCAGACTGTGGCGGTGATCTGTCAGAGGATGGGAGTCCAAAGAAGGCGAGATCTTAAACCAGGAGATATTAAGGTTCATGGTGCTTCCTCAGTTATGCCTTTTGTAAAGTGATCTTCATCCTGTGCCTGTCCCTCTGTTTTAGTGAACATGATGGCATTGCCTGATTTTCATAGCTGGTTGGTTGTCTTCCCCTTCCCTTTTCATGCATTCCCTCTCCTCAATCCTCTTCGCATCCTCTCCCTGTCGTCCCCCCCCCCCCCCCCCCCCTTTACTGTATTTGTTTTTTAGTAACTTTATGATTGGTCTTAGCAAATGCTTATTCTGCTCTCAGAATTTAGATATTGTAGTATTGTATCAAATTTTAGAATATACTTTATAGAGTGTAGTATCACTGTATTTATTTGGACCTGTGCACCCAGACTTTTTGCTTTGTTTTGAACATTATTTTCACACACACACACACCACACACACACACACACACACACACACACACACAGTCACACACACACACACACACACACACACACACACACTGATTCACACAAAAAGAATCTCATTATAAGAGGTTTGGTATGCTATTCCCATGTTGCAGGCCAGTTTTTGTTTGCTTTTCTGTATGCATTTTCATGATAAAAATCACAGACCTGTGTATTCATACAATATCAGCATATTCTGTTCTCAGGTTTTTGTGAAAATACATCAATCATGTTGAATATAAACAAAGAAATCTACTTAAAAACACTATAGGTAAGAAGTTCTTGAGTAGTAATTGGACCTATGGAGTGATGCAGGTCATCGTCTTGGTGTACCAGTGTGAATGCTTTGATCAGTGAGCAACCGCTCTTGTTGACTGTCATGCGTGAAGTCTCGTCTTGTTCAGTCTGCCTCTTGGACAACATGCTGAAAAGAAAGAAATGGCAGGAGAATTGGAATTCCTCTCAGAGCAGTCAGCGAATCCGTCTGAAAACATGCTAACTGCAGTTTCTGTAAGACCAGCTTCAGCCTTGCTGATTCTGACAAACCTGTCATTGTTCATTGTTTTTTTTTTCTTCATGTGAGTTTGTAGGCTTTTTTTTAGAATGCATTTTTTGTGTGTAGAAAACTACAGGAGTAGTAGCATTCTTCCCTATCTCAGGCAATGCTGAACCCATTGAACATTCCATAAATATCACACAACTGTTGTCAGTTGTCACACACTAGAACTGTTTTTGCAATAATGCTTTAACCCCAATCACTTAAAATATGAATGTTTGGTGTACATTATGTACACCGTCTGTTTAGCAGTAAAGTGTCAGTATACTTGGTGTCGCTATAGAATGTCACAGTTACTAAGTTATCCATGAAACCAGAAATGCAATAACAAAAACTGATGTTAAAAAAGCATGTCATGGAAACAGGGTTTGGTTGACAACAGCTGAACAAATATGGCAATGGCTGTATTCCAGTTGTTATTGAAATTGTAAACGAGAGCTTCTCATTTTTCTGATGTGTGTCTGACCAAAGTAAATCAGCTGTGCTCTTGTAGCTTATTTTTGTTGTGCACACCCTTTGGTTTTGTTAGCACCAGTCAAAACAGAAAAAAAAAAAAACTCTGATCGATGAATCAGAAAGGAAGTGATTCAGGAAGGGGACGAGGTTTGGTGTGTGTGTGCCAAGTGTGGGTGTGCCGTCTCATCAGCATGTATCTGTTGGCTGTCAGGAACCGGTCATGTTTTTCTGGCTGTGCTGCTGGTGGCCACACTTAGTTGCTGTAGAGTCTTAATGTGCATTCACTGCTGAAAGCTGCACACAGAACAGAAATTCATGTTGTCAGCTCAGTGGTGAAAGTAACTTTATTTACACCATCACTCAGAATATGAAAGGTAGATGGGTTGCTAGGGAAGAAGAGGAGGACAGACAGATGAGGTGTAATGGTGGGGATCCAATTCTATACATGGTTTGATCCTTTATCTCAGTTCCTTGGGAACAGGTCTGTCTCAAGCCTGATCAGGCAATTCAGTGTAGAGTCATCAGTCTACAGTGATTTGGTGTGTAGGGCCTTGCTGTGGATGGTGCCGTAGAATATGACATGTCTTGTATCGGGAAGAATTTTAATCATCCCATGAAATGGTGCTAGAATATTCATTTCATTCCACATACAGCACTGAATATATCTTGGAAATTTTTAGTTCTCGTTGTTACAGATTGGTCTCCGCCACATTAGAAAATGAGGATGACTTCTTCATCCCCTTTGATCCACCATTGGTGTCCAAATTCGGGCCAATATCACGGAATGTCCGCGTCAAAGTCAGCAATACTGACCCAGTGCAGGTCACTGCTGAAGAGGTAATCTATTTTGAGAGAGAGAGAATGTGTGTGTGTGTGTGTGTGAAAGAGAGAGAGTGTGTGTATGTGTTTGTGTGTGTGTACTTTCTCAATGGGGGAAAAATTTTAAGCAGTCTCTCTCCCTCCCCCCCCCCCCCCCCCCCCCCCCGTAAACTAGCTTTCTTGAACTTTTTTCACATAGATTCCGGCATATTTTAACACTCAGAAACAATCTGAAATAATCAAGATCTTCCAACTACTTGGTTTTTAACATAAAAATCAACATTGCACAAATAAATTCATGAGAAATTCCCGTTTTTTTTTTTTTTTTTTGTTGGGGGGGGGGGGGGGGGGTTGAAGAAAAAGTAAAAAGTCATTAGAGAATGTTTTGCTTAAATGGTAGGACATAATCTCAAAATGTTAAGTCTATACTTTGCACTCTATATATTATAATATTTTTTTTAAAGATGCATTTGAAAAATCAGTAAACCTACTTCTGGGTTTGTGTGTGTGTGCATGTGTGCATGCATCACACATGCCAGCTGTCCGGGTATAGCTGTGGTTTTTACTTAACAGTGAAAATTGATGACTGTTAAAGCTGTTACAGTAGCAGATTTCATGTGAATGAAAAAAAAAAAAAAACAACCAAAAACATCTGGTTGCGCCTTTTTTTTACATGTCGACACACCTGATAGCAGATGGGAAGTTGTATCACTGTACACATGCATGTATTCTGTTATAGGCCATTGAAAATGGAGATGAGAACATTTAGAGGAAACTTTGAAAAGATAGCTGGCTGTTGCAAGCTCATCAGAATATGTGAGACTGACAAAGAAAATGGAAATAAAAAAAAAAAAAAAGAAAGAAAAGAGCAATGCCACCAGACTGTCGGGAAGTAATTTGATGGACGGTAGTCATGTTTACACAAAACAGAAAAGGGAAAACTGGATTGCACTTGATCTGTAAGTGTTCATTCTCCATCAGTCGTGGTGGCTGGACGGTATAAATGTGTAAAACATGCACGCAGCTATACCAGTACTGCGTCACATTTGTAAGGATAGAATATGTTCATCTAAATTTCTGAAAGTTTCAGTTTGCACAAAATTTTGAATCATCTGTTCTTGATTGAAAGATGTTGGAGAAGGTTAAATTTCTGTTTTCACAAAATTTTTAGTCATCTGTTCCTGATGGAAAGAATCTGTGGTAGTGTAAATTTCATTTTGCGTAAATTTCACGTTGTAAATTTCTGTGTACACAAAATTTTGAATCATCTGTCATTGATGGAAAGATCCAGGGATAGGTGTAAATTTCAGTTCGCACAAAGTTTTGAATCGTCTGTTCCTGATGAATAAATCCTGCGGTAGGGCATGCCAGAATTGTGTGCATATTTGTGTTTGTGTGTGTGTGTGTGTGTGTGTGTAAGAGAGAGTGAGCTTATACTTGTTTGGCTAAAATATAAAAATTTACTTACACAGGCAGACAGTACATCAGTAGTTTTAGCAGTAGTGTCGACATAAGTCTATGCAATTTCCAAGGGTGTGAGTATGCAAAGAAAACAAGATGATGACTAGCTTGACTATTCAGCAGCCTGTTTTGATTAATTTGGGCAGGGATGAGAAATAGTTGCAAAGGGAGACGACTGCAGGCAGAAATCTAAACGAATCTTAAATAAATGTTAGCGAACCACCCAGAGAAACGTGGACAAATGAGTCAGAAGACAAAACACGATGTGTTTTGACCTCATAATCTTCTTCTGAGTTCAGCGCAAGGAAGGCGTTGAATGAGAATGAGGCTGTTCTTATTCAAAGCCTTCCTTGCGCTGAACTCTGAAGCGATCAAAGCTATGTGAATTTCCGTTGTCTTATTTGTTTGTATCTTGCCTGAAGAAGACCTAAGAGGTTGAAACACATCGTGTTTTGTCTTGTTACTCGTTTGTCCACGTTTCGCTGGGTGGTTCGCAAACATTTATTTAAGATTTTTTTTGTTCAAAGATGAGAAACATAAAACGTTATACCATACCACAGAAGTCAGAACGGTGTAAACTATTTCAGCAAGAGGCCCATTAAACTGAAGTCATTGTACAGTGTTTACCAGCAGTAGACCCATTTAACTGAAGTTGAAGTAAAATATTTCTGCAGTATGCCCATAAATCAAATGTTATTGTAAAATGTTACGGCATTGGGTCCATACACCTGAAACCATTGTAAAATGTTTCAGCAGTAACAGGGAATTGAAGAATCGTAAATGAGAATTTGTTTCAGTTATATGCCAATAGAAGTGTAGACAAGGTTAATGATTTCTCCCATCTGATATATTCTCCACTTGACTACCAATCCATCCAGTTCCAAATCTCGATTGACCCTACATTTCATTCCCGTGTGATATTGAGTAGCGTAGTATTTAAATGCACCATTAGAGGACAGCAGTGTTGGCCCAAGTTGACGGCATTTTGGATCTGTGTAGATTCGCCTCTAAAAAATTTAAACAAAAAAGTTTTTTGGTTCGTACTGACAATGACAGTGATGGGGGGCTGTCCATTCAACATGATTGCGGATAGTTTAGCAGCCCAAGTGCCACTGAATCAGTGGAAATGGCTCAGAAAGCTGCAGGGACTATACGAATGCACTTTCACATGCTTCAAATTTCAGTGGCAGTGAGTAGATATGTAAGCACCATGAATATGGATTGATTCTGCTTTTTCCAGGAAAGGGTAATTGACACAGTGGTCAATAATAAATGCTATCAATACAAAAACAGACACGTCAGCAAAATTACATCTAATTCCAGATTTTAATACAAACTTTGGTATGGTTTAGATGAAAAACGTCAGCAAATTACATCTAATTCAAGATTTTAATACAAACTTTGGTATGGTTTAGAAGAAAAAAGTGTTTTTTTGTTGTTTGGTTGGGTGTTTTTTTTTTCAAGTAGCCTATTTCAAAATTTTCATTTGACACTTGGGAAATGAAATTGGTTGCGGACACGTTGCTTAAAAAAAAAAAAAAAAAAAAAGTTGGAAGTTAGAAGTTATATGGGTAACAATACATGATGTTTTTTATGGTCAGCAAGGTGTTTGTCAGCAGGATTTATTATTAGTATTGTCTGATTGCTCACTTTTGTCCACTTTGATTTGTCCACTTATTGCAGTCTTGGATGGGTTATCACAAAATGCCTGTGACTAGTTATTGCAGTGTAAGGTTTATCTCCTGCGGTGCTGTAAAGCTAGTTAAAGATCCATACCTAACTTTGAATACCATGAACAAGGGTTGTGTGTGTGTGCATGTATATGTGTGTGGTTGTTGTTGTTGTGTGTTGTTCTTGTTCGATGAAAAAAAAAACGTGACACTATGGTGTTTTGTAGAACTCGGTGAAATGTACACCTGTGTTGGCGGTGACGCCTTTGGAACGTCCCTACCCCACGTCAGCTCCAGTGCCCAGCCTCTTTGAGCCCCAGATTTCAGCCTGCCCTGCACCCCCCATCACCCTCCCCACCACACTGCCTGCCCCAGCCACCAGCATTTACTCCCCCTGGAGGTGAGAGTCGCATTTGGGAAGAATTTTGGTCAACCTGAACCCAGAGTAGTTTTTGTCATGTCGGTATGTCTGCTTTTTTTTTTTTTTTGTGTGTGTAGTAGCAATTTTCATCAAGTCAGACATTAAGAAAACCTAAGTACAAGAGGTGTTGTCTTTTTTATTATATCATACTACCTTACTTTTTTGAGAAATATGGACGAATGTTGAAAAAAAATCATGTCAGATGGTCATGGTATGTTCAAAGAATGTTGAGAATTCAGGGTTAGACAGGTGTACTGTAATGAAGTGAGCAGAGTTTAGGGCTAGACAGATCTGTGATGATGAAGTGAGGCAGAGTTTAGGGGAAGACAGGCCTGCTATAATGAGATAATGCAATGGATGTTGCAGAGTTCACATGTGTGGTCAGCTGTAATGGATTGATGAGAACTCCAGGGACAGATAGATCTGTACACAAGTTAGCAGGAATGGGGTGATGCAGAGTTTAGGGGTAGACAGGTCTGTTGTGATGTAGTATTGCACAGTTTAGAGGAAGACAGTTACATTGGAGTTAGGCAGAGTTTAGGGATAGAGGGGTTTTGGAATGGAGTTTAGGGGTAGACAGTCCTGTCTTCATAGTAGTAATATTCTAGATTTGAACCGCAGATTCAGCTCAGAACAGTACCCGTTCTCACTCTCTCCGTCTCACAAGCAGTACCCCAAACCTGTTAGAGCAGTGAGTCTGGGTGCTTGTTTTTCAAACCAGAAGAGATCTTAAGTGCAGCATTCATTGAGCACATCGAAAGTGAAGGAACCATTGGTGTTATGAGAGTTGTTTGTGGTAAAGTGCCGCAGAAATCGCTGTTGTCAATGTAAGTGCAAGCTCTTAGCGGTTTACATTCTAAGCTCTCATGTACGCAACGGACTAACTCCTTGGTACAGCTGACCGGAGAGCTGCCTGCTGGCGCTTAATTCAGACATTTCCCCTATCATTCAGCCAACTATCAGTCTCGCACATGTTTTTTTTTAATCATATTTTCCATTTGTAGAGGATGCATGCTTGTCATCCTTCCAACAGAGGGCGGCCTTTTTTCTGAAAGTTGGTGGTAAGATTTATATGCTTTGCAAGATGTTATGCATGCATTCTCACAAGGAACTTCAGTTGAAAATAGCATTCGAAGAACTTGACTTTTCCCTGACACTGTTGTGGAAAGTTTGACTCTTGGGTGACATTGTTGTGGAAAGTTTGATTCTTGGGTGACATTGTTGTGGAAAGTTTGATGCTGGGGTGACATTGTTGTGGAAAGTTTGATTCTTGGGTGACGTTGTTGTGGAAAGTTTGATTCTTGCTGACATTGTTGTGGAAAGTTTGATGCTAGGGTGACATTGTGGAAAGTTTGATTCTTGGGTGACATTGTTGTGGAAAGTTTGATTCTGGGGTGACGTTGTTGTGGAAAGTTTGATTCTGGGGTGACGTTGTGGAAAGTTTGATGCTAGGGTGACGCTGTTGTGGAAAGTTTGATTCTTGGGTGATGTTGTTGTGGAAAGTTTGATTCTTGGGTAACATTGTGTGGTGGAAAGTTTGATTCTTGGGTGACATTGTTGTGGAAAGTTTGATTCTCGGGGGACATTGTTGTGGAAAGTTTGATTCTTGGGGGACATTGTTGTGGAAAGTTTGATTCTTGGGTGACATTGTTGTGGAAAGTTGGACTCGCGGTGACTTTGACTGCTGTGGAAAGTTTGACCCACAGATGTCAGTGACTACTATTGTACAAAGCTTGGTACCCTTGAGCTAAGTGAAATGTGGTTTCCACTATCCCTGTCACACACTGTTTTAGTCATGCAGACTTAAAACGAGGGGAAGTTAAAAAAAAAAAATTAGAATTTTTTTAATGCTTGTATTGAAATGAAGCACATTGTACATAGTGCCTGAAGAACTTATGCAGTGGGTTCAAAATACTACATCTTCATGCTCACACCTCTTCCCAAATAAACTGTGGAATTACGGTGTGTATACTTGGCCTCAACAGATGTATCAGTGGTCAAAGAAACAGTGGTGACTGATTGGATTGGTAGTAACAAAATAAGGTGACAGACTGCTGTTGCAGACATCACCCATCTGTCACTACAAATGTACTTGCCATATACAACGTGTGTGTGTGTTTATGAGGCATGTGTGAGTTCATGTGGGTGTGTTCTTGTCACTGCAGCGGTCAGGACTTCTGGCGTTGGAAGATCCCGGAGATGGTGCACAAGCTGGAGAAGAGCGCCATTCAGGCCAACACCCCTGTGAAAGACTGGCCCTGCAGCTGCAGTCTGTGGAGCTGCAGATCTCTATGGTAAGACACTCTGACCCTCTGTCAGTGACAGTCTCCTCACAGTCTGTACACCTTGTAGAGACAGGGCATTAATTGACAGAAAACTCTGAGTGTGTGTGTGTGTGTGTGTGTGTGTGTGTGTGTGTGTGTGTGTGTTTGTTATACTGAATGCTGATTTTTCCCTCATTTATGCCATGGTACTGCTTGCTCTTGCCCAGTTTTGTGTACAAATGACTAGATAGAATAAAGAAAATTGACAGTCATGGTTATTGTCCTTAATTTTCAGAGAAATGAGTTCCTATGAAAGAGTGTGATGGTGACACACTTCTAGTAATTCAGTTTTTGAAGCCCTTCGTTTCGTACAAGGTCTGGCTGAGGCTTCTCCTTCTTCAGCATTTCAAAACTCCAATCAGTTGTTCTCAGTCCAGTCAAGTATAGAAGTAAGTTGAGAACATAGTACCAGCTGTTCTAGTACCCGTTTTGATTAATGGCAAGAAACAGACTTTGTGTACGAGTCATGATTTCATCTGTTCCTGAAGATTTTTGCCAATCTGCTTCATCTGTCACATAAAATTTGTTGTTTTTTTTTTTTTTCTCAGAAGTCCTCAGGGCTGAAGCTAGCCAGAGCTCAGGAACAACAACAACAACAAAAATTACTTTGGTCATTGCTCACCTTCAAGTTTAGACTGGGAAGTTTACGATTCTTGTATGGTTTTGACTACAGTAACCTGGACCACAGGGTTGTTCCAACACGTGGCAACAATGGGCGCCGCCCATGTTTCTCGTAGAAAAGGAAGTCTCGCGAGAACGTGACTTCCTTCTTCCTGTAGCCATTTACTTCCGCAAAAAAAAAAAAAAACCGCGAGTCGATACGTGCCGTGGTTCTCGAGTTACGAATTTTTTAAAGTTTTGAGGTCGAAATGCCGTTTTTCACCGTGGCTAACCTTGAGTTTCTGCGTTCTATAATGAGATTTAGTGATGGAGATACTGTGTTTTGTAGGATTTACGGCATAAGACTTAGTGAAAGTGCTGGGTAATGAAGCTTAGAGTGACCTAGATTTCGACTGGGATGAAGTTCCAGGTATGATGAACAACAATTCGGAAGAAAGTTCTGAAGAATTTTTTTTTTTTTTTTTTTTCCCGAGTAAATGGCTCATGTGACATTCTTCAAACTTACGATATAGCAACATATATATTCGTAGAATTTTAAAAATTATTTTCATTTCGTTATTTCCTTTCCTCTCTTTTAAATTAATTTTTTAATTGGTAACCATGTTCAAATTACGGAGTTACTTACCTTGCCGACGGTTTTCGGCTCGTTTCCCATAAATCAGTGCCAAGTAATGCTGATGATTTTGTTTTGCTCTTGTGAAATGATCTAAAGACCCGAAGACGGGCAGTCTACCTTCAAATCTGCATACGATTTTTGAAGACATTGTGTTTTTCTGTTATTTGTTTTACGTTGTTCATTTGTTTCTGTTCTATGTGTTCATCAATGTTTTGAAGTGTGAGAAGGAAAGGGTCGAGCAAAGCTCTTAATTAGGCATTCAAAGTGGGCTTGTGAGTTTGAGGATGGAGGGTTAGATGAAAATTCCTACTTGCCAAATCTGTTGGATTTTGTGTGTGGATTCATATTTCTCAATTCATTCTCCCATTTCCATCAAACTCTAATTTTTTTACAATCGTTTCATTTGATTAATGTTTTTTTTTTTATTTTACTTTCATGCATTATGAGATAATACAGGAGTTTGGTTAAGTGTCTGTTACATGGTGTTTCAACTGATAAATAACAGCTGGATACTGGTGGTTATTGTAGAAAACTGGAGAAAGTCCCAAACCTGTCAGTCAACTGCTCCAGGAAGTTGGACCTGCCAGCAGTGAACCAATGCACATCCCGAAAGAGGCCATGGTAAGTGTATGTGTAGTATTCAGAAGTGTCCAGTATGCAGCTGACCATGCCCACATTCGTTGACCTAGTGATGCTGCAAAGTCGGTTGTCCGGTAAAGAGTTCGGAGGAAGGGCAGGGGGGAGGTTACTTAATATTCACTTTAATATCCATACCCGCCTCAAATGACGGGCAGATGCAGTTAAGCCCTCACAAGAGACAGGAAATGGTAGTATTGATGGGAATGTAGTATTGGTGCTGGGTGCTAGTGAGTGGCATTCCGACTTGTGCCATCTGACAGCAGAACCATTGCTGTACCTCTGAAGCAGTCAAACTCCCTGTCTTGGGGAGCAGGGATTTTTGGCCAGGTCTCGCTTCATCTGTAAATTAAAATTGTATGTCTCAGTCATGTACAGTTTTGTGGAGTCTGATGAGTTTGTCCATGACACAGGGGTGTGAAAGCAATGCCAGCCCTTTTCATACTTGGTTTTTAGAGCATGGTTTTTAAAACAAAGTATTATGACTCCACCGAACAACATGGACAAACGAATCATGAAACAAAACATGATGTGTTTCGACCTCTTAAGTCTTCTTCGGGCAAGATAAAAAAAATTTTAAAAACCCACTCAGGACAACGAAAATGAAAAACAAGCAATCACTTATCTTTGTTGAATTCAGCGCAAGATGGACGTTGAATCTTATAGTATGCTGTCCTCAGTACATGCCAAAGATATCACTGTAGATGTCTGTCCAGTTTGGTGGGTTGGTTTGTGTTATTCAGGGGTGAGTCATAGTTATGGGCTCTGTTGTGTTGAAGAGTGAAGAGATACTGGTAAATTGCTTGTAATGATGATTAATGGTCAGAATGTCTTGTCAGTGCAGAAAAATGTCACCATCCTGCTTTTGGCAGAATTTATTATATGCTCAAAGGCACATCATTCTGCTGGATGAAAAATGAATAAATAAAAAAAAAAACTTGCTTGCGGAACAAAAAGTAAGTTTATGTATTTGCAAAGTTTGCATATCTGCCTTTTTGTATAGTCAAAGAATTGTTTAGAAAATTACTTCCAGTTCAGCTTCTTCCGCCACCATCATGTCAAAACAACCTGCTGGACTGACTAACCCTGAGGCAGAAAAAAAGAGAAAGAAATTGGAAGTGAAGGTTCAGGCTGCTTTCTGCTGTCATGATGGGAGTGCTGCTGACCCCAGTCAGCAGTTTGGCCTGTGAAACTTTTCAGTCTCGTCAGGAAGAACCTTACAGATTTTCGTCTCTCCTTGGGTCAAGACACTACAGAGGCACTGATGATTCTAAAAAGCAGAAATGAGCCAAGTCAGAAGATGGAAGTTAGTGTGCTTTGAAAATTTAAAAGGGCAACAGTGTATTGGCTGAGACAGTGATTCCATGAAAGCGCTTGACAAAAGGAAAAAAAACAAAAAAAAAGTGTCTGGAATGTGATTGTTTTGTTTTGGGTGCGATAGCATACATATTCCTCTCGACTGTCGGAAATCTCTCGATTTTCAAAATATTCCTCTCAAGTCTCTTCAGAGGGTGGCAGCTCTGGCTAGGGTGACGCTCATCTGGACAAGTTCCCAGACCAAATCTTTTGGTATTTACGTTTTGGGGGGGACTGAGAGATAAATGCAGTGTGTCATTCGTTGTTGGCTGTGCATTATTTCAGGGACGTATGTACACCACAGGAGAGGAGAGAAGCTGTGTGCCGCAGAGAAGCGAGTTCCTTCCAGGTGAGAAAAGTCACACCTTTCTGAAACCCTTCTGTCTGGGATCCTTGCCACAAGACGTTAAAGATGTTCTGTGATCATTGTGAATGAATGATGGATATCTTTTCTGTTGGTTCCATTTCTGTGTAAGACAGTGCTGATGATGAATTTGACATGTGCAGGGTCTCGTATTGATTCAATGGCTTCAGGCCGAAGTTTTGTGGCAAATGCAGTCATAAGATAGTCACGTGACGCCCACCCTACTCCCGCCTACGGAAGATGCCGAAGATTGTGTACTGTCCCGTCATTCTACTTCGGCCTGTCGCCCAAGCAAGATAAGTCTTGTGCTCTGTCTCACCTATACTTTGCCTTTGTGTAAAGATTGCTGTGTTTGCACTCTGTACTCATTTATCTGTGGCTTCCGCTTATATCGTGACGTGTGAGGTTATCGGATGGCTAGCATTCTAACCTTATTTACTGAAATTTTCTCGCGATCGTGGTGCTCCCGGTTCTTGTCTATTTGCGTAACCGGTTCGAGGTTGATCAACATTTTCCATCGCCACGTCCATCGCGTTTTCTCTGCCTCCCTTTGTCCATCGGCCTTGCATTCTCACTCGCCTTTACGGCCTTTTCGCCCCTAAATTCCGATTTCTATCTCGCCGTTACTTGTACCACGATTCCACTATCTCATCTGCGACGATCGCGGGTCGGTTTCGTCGCCATCTTGTTTTGCGCCGGTCTTCATTCCTTGTCGCACCAGCTTTCTAGCCCACGCTATTACACGTGGTTTGTCGTTCGGAATTTGCTTCCTACACTTGTTTACACCCCTCCCATTCATTGCCGCATTTTTCGATCGGCTTCGTGTGCGTGGCGATCGCATCGCCCTTCGGCATTGCTGTTACACGTGGCGTTACTCAGCACTTTTGGTTCACGCCACTGCCGTTGCTCACGCACGGTTTCGTTCATCGCTACTGCGTTTTCTGACACTGTGCGAGCTTGTTTACTTTTATATTTCCATTGTGTTATATTGCTATTGTGTGTGCGCACGGTCGATCGACCTGTATACCCTCCTCGATCGACCGTCGTGTTAACGATCGTGTGCTCCGGTTTTGCTCGGCGCCATTGCCCAAAATGGTGAAGGACTCGGTTGGGCCGAGCAGCTCTGACGTTCAGAGTTCGCTCGCTTTCCCGGAGGACCAACGAGTTGGTTCCAACTCCGAGCAGACCGTTCTTCCCGCGGGAGAACGGACGGCCGCGGTAGTTGGAGACGACCTTCCCGCGAAGGGGACGCGGGACTTTCCCTCCTCTACCCGACCGCCGGACGCACGACCGTTGCGTTCGAAAGCTACTAGGCAATTGGCTGCTATTTCCAAATGCTTATCGTTTCACCCTGCCCCAGAAAATCAAAGGGCAAGGGCCCCCCTTAAGGGATCCACTCAAGTCTAAGCATCCAAGCGGGATTCCGCTTCTCCTCCAGCCACCCTGCCTTCTAGCTTTCCGGCGCATAGTCAGACATCCGTTACTATGCCCAGTCACGCGACCCTCGGCCCCCGGGGACCTTTGCCGAGGGCGCGGACAGGCACGGGTGACGGTTTTTTGACTGGAACCTCCACCCGTCACTCGCATTTATGAGACGCGCGGGTCCACGTCTCCCCCCCCATCTGGACTCGCCGTCTCACGACGCTCTTCCCCACCGTGCACAGGTGCAGCCAACACCCCTGCACGAGGAGCGTCCCGTTATCTCCGGACGCAGTTTTATGGCCACGTCATGGCAAGACCATGCACATGACCATAACTGGGCGTATGGGAACACCGAGTGCCTCCACCGGTTGTGAACATACACAAGGACGGCCGATCTACCCCGCTCGCCCGTCGCAGGTTCCCCTAGGGGTTCAGGACGCTGGGGGTCCGACCTACTCGGCCCCCTTTTTTGGCAACGTCCTCGGTCCCGTTCCTCCGGGGGGAGGATCTACCAGCGGGACCACGGGTAACCGGCCCTATTCCCCTGGGTCCCAGCGCACTCCTGGGGGGGGACGACATATACCATGGTCGAACACTACCCCCCCTCTGCTGCTCAAGGTTACCCCGGTCCCCGGGGAGTCCCTGCACAGTACCCTGGGCCGCCCACAGCCCGCTTATCTCCCCCGGGGACCAGTGGCTCTATGCCCCCCGAGAGAGAGACCAGTGACTTTACACCCACTCCCAACCGGAACAGCTATATGGTCGCTTGTGGCACCCAATCTCACAGACCTGGGTCGACCTTGGTCTCCCACCTCGGGCGCTGTCCGATCGGCAGTCCGGGCTCTCCCACCCTAGCCCGTCTGCCGAGCACAGAGCCACGAGGGGCCCGCCCTCCCCCCCCCCCCCCCCCCCCCCACCACCCAACGAGGGCGGGACCCTCACGCACCCGCGCAGATGCCCCTGAGGAGGACCTACCTTCCAGGAATTCGACTCCCCACACCCGGAGGACGACGACGATGAGGACCTCTTCTCATCCCTTTACGATATCCGCACCATTGACCGGTTTCGACCGGACTTGGAGTCGAGGGAAGCCCCCCCTCCCTCTGCCGATCTTGGCCTTCCCTGACATCGTCGGGCCGCCCCCAGCCCAACGCAAACTCAGGCTCGTCGCTCCTCAGTCCCTCACTTCGCTGTGGGAGAGTCCGGCAATCCGCGCCAGGGGTGCAGACGCCGTCCCCCGCCGGGTCAAGACCTTCCCCCCGGCGCCCAATGCGACCCCCTTCGGCTCCCTCCTCGGGACCCGCAGGAAGCACCCAGTGACCTCCCTCTTTGCAGACAATCCGGCGACCAGGGAGTGGGCCATCTCCCAGTCTGATTGTCGCCTGATGCCCAAACGGGCCCCCCTACTTCGGGCACCATCTCCTTTAAAGCATTAAAGGACTGGGGACCGAGTAGCCCGGATGGGCATCTTACACATCATTGCAGGGCATGCCTACCTTACCATGCTCTTGCAGAGGGCGGAGGTACTCTGGCCTGGGGGGGATGACGGCGCCGTCCCAGTGCCTTCGGACATACCTCCGAACCACACCATGAGGACGAATCTCGCTTATTCAGCGATCCCTTTATGCGACACCTAGTCAACAGGATATCGCATCACTTGTCGGCTGCGGCGGACAGCGCAGCAACAAGCCACTTCTATTGCCTGCTAGTGGCCAGAAACGCGGTGCTTTCACGCTCTTCACTCCCCGGCACTCAAGGCTTCCCTTCGGTGTGTCCCGGGCCAGGATCACTCGCACTTTGGCGAGTACTCCACCTCGGATATGTCCCTTCGGTCGAGAAACGCATGCAGGCGGCGTCCTTTGCCCCCCGGCCTCAGCCACGCCCTTCCCAGCCCCCCTATTGGTCTTACCCCAGGTCCATCGGGCCCACACCGTATCCCCGACAAGCCCCATCTCCCAACGCCGGGCCGGCTAAGCGCCCTCTAGATTCGCAGAGGTCGAAATCGAAACCTCGCCAGCAACTCCATTTTCGGTTCGGCCAACAGGCACGCCCTCTCCAGTGACTAGGGGACACACCCGCGGTGGGCACGGAACAGGAACAACCCGCCCACCAGGCCAACCCCGGGTTTTACTCCCACCTGTTCGTGATCCCCAAACCCTCGGGGAGATGGAGGCCCATCCTCGACTCTCTCTCCCCGCCCTCCCAGATCAGGGACTCCATCCACCACCTAGATTGGGCCACCTCCATAGATCTGAAGGATGCGTACTTCCAGATCCTCCTTTACCCGGCTCACAGACGTTACCTCCGGTTCGTCTGGCAGGGTCGGGTGTTCCGGTTCAAAGCTCTCCCCTTTGGTCTCTCCCTGGCACCCTTCCTCTTCACGAAGGTTGTCAAGGAGATGGCCGCCCTAGCCAGACAGGAGGACATGCGCCTCCTGGTGTACCTCGACGACTGGCTTGTCCTGGCCTCCTCCCGGGCTCAGTGCTGAGCCCACACCACGCGCCTCCTCAGGCTCTGTTCCACCCTGGGTTTTGTAACCAACCCCTCAAATGCGAACTCATCCCCAGTCAGAGGTTCTATTTCCTGGGCATGAGTTTCGACACGATTGCCATGAAGGTCGCCCCGTCCCCAGAGAGGTCCGCTGGGATAGTGGACCTCTTCTTTCGCCTCTTAGGGATGATGAAGTCCCTTTCAGCCCTCATCCGCTAGGTCGGGTCCCCAAACCCCAGCTGCAGAGGGAGTTCCGTCGTCGGCGGTCCCAGACCTCGGACCGCTGGGCCCTGACCATTCCCCACGGCCACTGGTTCTCTGGCGCCACGGACGAATGGCTACGGGTCTTCGTGGCCGAGTGGTTAAGGCGATAGACTAGAAATCTATTGGGTCTCCCCGCACAGGTTCGAATCTTGTCGACGACGTTGTTTTTAAGACAATCCGTCCACTTTGACCACCGGCGTTCCAATCTCTCTCCCAACTCAGTCCCTCAAACTGTACACGGACGCCTCCAACTCGGGCTGGGGGGCCCACTTGGGGGACAGTCATGCCTCGGGGGTGTGGGACGCACAGATGGCACGCCTCCACATCAAGATATTAGAATTGGAAGCGGTCAGGCTGGCCTTCCTCCACTTCCAACACCTAATCTCGCCCAACTGGTTCTCCTCCTCACGGACAACACGTTGGTAGCCCATTACACAACACAGGGGGGGGGGGGGGGGGGGGGCTCACTCCATCGGCCTCTCCTACGGACAGAGGCCCTCCTTCGCTGGTGCCACGCACGGGGAACCACCCTCCGTGCGAGACATACAGCAGGGACACGCAACATCCTGGCAGACTCTCTCAGCCGCTCAGGGATCCTTCTGCACACAGAGTGGACCCGAACAAGCTGACGCTAACCACAGTATGGGAGCACTGGTTCAAGCCCATGGTCGACCTCTTGGCGACCCGCTTCAACCATCGCCTCCCATGTATGTCTCTCCCGTCCTGGATCTCCGAGCGTACGCAGTCGATGCGCTCTCCCTCCCCTGGACGGGACTCATCGCGTACACCTTTCCCCCTTCCCAATACTTCACAAAGTGATCAGGAAGGCCAGGCTGGAGAGACCCAAACTCATCCTTATAACCCCGTGGTGGCCGCCCAGTTGTGGTTCCCAGACCTCAGGTCCCTAACTCACGTTCCCCCTCTCCAGCTAGCCCCTCGGTGGGACTTGCTCAGACAACCTCGCTCGGGCCTCCCTCACTCCACCCCCCAGATGCTTCGCCTACACGCTTGGCTGATATGCCAACCAAATTGCGACCACCGTCCCCGCCCCCCCCCGCGGACAGACCCCGGTCTGTCCTAGATACCCTGACAGAAGCGGGGGGGCATCGCAGTGATTACGGGACTTGGCCTTGGCCTCGCGTAGGACCAGCACCGAGTCCCTCTACAATTACCGATGGGAGAGATGGGTCACATGGTGCACGGCTAACTCGGTCCCCTACCTCCTCCCCTCCAACATCCAGATAGGCAATTTCCTATCCCATCTTTCGTCCTCTCGAAAGCCCTCTGCTAGTTCCATTTGGGGCTACAGATCGGCCGTATGCACCACCATCCGTCAGTTGGGCGGCCCATCATTCGACAATGACTTCTCAGACAACTATCTCGGGGGGTGGCCCTACGGGAAGCTCAGTCCCCCTAGGCGCGCTCCCATGTGGGACCTCTTTCTGGTTCTTGACTCCCTCAGAAAACCCCCTTTCGAGCCCCTCCGCGCTATTTCCCTTTGACATTCTCTCCTTCAAGACACCTTCCTTCTCTCCCTGGCCTCAGCCAGGAGAAGAAGTGGGATTCATGCCCTCAGTGGTGACCCTCGGGACATTGCCTTTCACAGAGACGGCTCGGTCTCGCTTAAGTTCCTGCCGGTTCTTAGCGAAGAACCAGGAACCAGGCACGTCCTCTCCTTCCCTGGTTATCCGCTCCCTAGCGGATATCTTAGGCAGCGAAGGCGGCGGGGACATGGACCTGTGTCCCTCTAGGTGCCTCAGATACTACTGGGAGCGTTCCCGCCCCAGGCGTTCCTCTCAGAGAAGCCTCCTTATTTCCATCTACCCCAACAGCAAGAAAGACATCTCGGCGGGCTCGATTTCTAGGTGGCTATCCAATACTATCAAATCTGCCTATGCCCAGGCCCACAAAGACCTCCAGCCCTTTCCCCTCGAGCCCACGAGGTCAGAGCGCTGGCCACGTCCACAGCGTTCCAGCACTCTGTCCCCCCGTGCGCCATCTCCTGGAGGCAGCCTACTGGCGTTCGGAGAACCCTTTCATAAACTTTTTTATCTAGGGACATCCGCATGACCAGGGCTGATGGTTCTAAAGGGGTTTCATTTGTGGCGGCCAATGCAGCCATAACAGTTTTACCCAGGAACCATTAGGGCGCTCAGCCCTCCTCCTATTCCTTTAAATTCTGCTATGGTCTGACATGGTATAGTATACGACGCGCAAAAATGGGAGTTTGTATTATACTCCCTGTTTGGCTAAGTATACTTACCATGTCAGACTCTAATGCCCGCCCTACCTTCCCCGCTAGCGCCAAGGTTCCCTGGGGTTGCCTTGCGCGCAGGCCTCGTTGAATGACGGGACAGTACACAATCTTCGCATCTTCCGTAGGCGGAGTAGGGTGGGCGTCACGTGACTATCTTATGACTGCATTTTGCCACAAAACTTCGGCCTGACAGAGCTGACTGACAGCCGTTTAATGCTATGGTCTGACATGGTAAGTATACTTAGCCAAACTACAGTTTTGTAAACCAGATTTATGTACGTATGTATGTTTTGCAATTACTGTTTTATAAACAGATAAAATTACCATTTTGTAAGTGGTATTTATGTATGTATGTTTTGGAATTACAGCTTTGTAAACGGAATTTGTTTTGTAATTACTGTTTTGTAAATGGATTTATAAATTACATGCATATTGTCTAGTCATCAAGACTTTACTGTATGCATGGGTTAGGGTGAGTGGAAGGAACAGTTTGGAGTAGAATGGCAAGGTGGCCTATTATATCTGGTCATCAGGATTTTTACAGTATGCAAGCGACATCAACTGTTGATCAGTATATGTGTGTACTTTTTGTGCTAACAGTATGCTATGTACACTGTTCCAGCTCACCTATGACTACAAATTTGACTTTGAGGATGACCAGCATAAGATCCCGTGCCTGTGTGGAGCCACGTACTGTCGCAAGTGGATGAACTGAGAGCAGACGGTCCCCTCGCCTGGTGAAGGAACAGGAAGTGGATCCCTTGCCTCACGAAGAAACGGAGAGCAGATCTCTTCTGTGTGTGTAAGAATAGAGGCGACTGCATTGTGGATGAACAGAGGGCTCTTACCCCTTCTTCGTTGCCATCCTGACTTGGCAAGCATCGTTCAGACCACGCTCTGTTCTGTGCCACAGAGGAGGGGAAAGGGCCTGGACAGTGGAAGAGAGAATGTCGATACAAGCTGGACTTTTGGTGGCCGTGTTTTTGATCCTGGGCACCCTGCGGATGGCAACACTTGATGCAGGTGACTGGAGTGACTTGTCAACTCCCCCCAATTCACTCCAGTTCATGTACCGTCAGGCAGCCACCACCCCGGCAGCACCGATCCCCACCAACCCACCCCCGCCCCACTCGGACACCAACTCAGTGCTCCAGACATGGCACACGATGAGCAGACCTAAACTCAGTGCTTTAAAATCACCTATTTCTATGCACAAGACTCCAGGGAACGAAAAAGACAACAGAAAACAGACAAAAAAAAAAAAAAAAAAAAAAAAAAAACAACGGACAGAATTGTGGGCCACTGGTTTAATCATGATGAACTGCAATTTTATGTGGTGGAGGCGAGGTGTAGATATTTTTTGTTGAAGGTACACAGTGTTGTGTGAGTGGACACAAGATACAAGATAGTGGTTTAGAGCCAATAGTGTTAATGGCACACAGACCAGAACAGGCGAGTCCTTGCGGTGATGCATCTCCACCTGAAAGTAGCCAGGCAGTGAAGACAGGTTGACCTTGGACTGTCCATCCCTGCCTTCCGGAGGTCTGCCCCCCAGTGGAGTGCCCCTGGCAGGGAGAGGTCCCTTCAGACTGAAAGCTTCTCCACGGCAGTAGAGTCGGGTGGCTGTGTTGTTGTCCAAGCAGACTTGAACCCAAGGTACTCCTTCTATGATGGCAGCAGATTCATCTTATGTGTTGACTACTCCATTTTGGACTTGCCCCTCCTACTGTTGTGCTGTGTGCTGTGTTGGTTTCATTGGGGCTTTTGTAGTAGAGTTCTCCCCGTCTGATAAAGTCTATGTGTGTGTGGCTTGCAACTCGGGATTTTTTTTTCTTTTTTCATTACTGAAGAGAGGCATCACAATGACGGAACTATGAATCTTTCCTTGTGTGTGTGTGCTTTTAATTTTCCACTTTTGATGAAATTGTGTGAAAGGTTTCAGTTAACATACACAGAAAGACGAGTGAAGTAGTATATGTGAATTGTTGTGTGTGGTTGGGAATATATTTTGATTTTGTAACCAATATATCATGATGTAAAGACAAAAGCACACTCTTCAGTAATTACTGTGTACCATGTAGAACAACATGACTTTTTTTTTGGTGGTGACAAAAATAAACTTTGCAAGGAAGGAGCTTCCACATGTGTTTTCAGTACAAGAGACAATCACGATCAAGAGTGAGGTTTGTGTCCTACTTCAGCACATTCAGCAAGGAATAACATCTTACATCCCTCACTGATTTTTACTGGATGTAACGCACGTTTCCCTTGAGCTACAAAGATGAAAGATTAAAAATACATCAGGGGTAGGGAGGAAAAACACAAAAAATCATGTGCTATTTTTGCAAAATGTTTTGGAACCCATTGGTTTTTTTTGTATGCAGAGTTTGAATGTGAAGTTGTTGATTTGGAATGTTTAATTTGGATTGCCCGTGAGCAGAAACGAGCATGAAAGAGGGGGACAAGGTGAGCATCGTTAACACCTTGTGTGCTGGACAATTCTTTGTTTACCTTGTAATATATCCATAGTGTATGCACTTCCTCATCTTTTTTTTTGTTTTAAAGAAAAATATTTCACGTAAGATTACTGTTCACATAAAGCATCCAATTTGCTTGGCGTATGGTTACTGTATGGGTTATTTGGTGTAACTCCTTGTGATCAGATAGAAAAGAAAGGTGCACTGTACATATATATCTGGACATTTTTTGTTGTGTTGGTCATACAGTGAAAAAGCAGCACTGCGCTGAAGTGCATGTTCTTCTTTTGGCTGAAACTCAGTATAATTGTTTTCATGCATGTAGATGGACAAAGCCTCTTTTCTTTTTTAAAGAAAAATTGTTGGATGATATAATTATGTATACATTTTTCTTTTAAAGGATGTAAACCTTCATCCTGTATACAAAACCAGTCGCCCTTTTCTTCCTACAATCTTGAAGCAACCTCATGTGTTGAGCATGAATGTACATGATGTTCACTTCTTTGTAATTTATACCTTTTCATTGTGTCAAGTAACGACTCGGTTCACCGTTCTTTTTCCCAGAACCCAATTGCAGCAGTTGCGTGGTGAGTGTGTAAGCTGGTGTTGAGCAGTGGCAAATGACCAAGAGGAGAGGGAGGAGATCTGATCCCAGATTTGAAGCAGCAGTGTGCTGTGGTGCATAGATTCCATCTTTACAACCACCCAGGGACTCTTCCCTTCCTTTGTCTCTGCGGCTTTCCAGGGATTTGTACTGTTTCTGTCAGTTCCTTCATTATGATTACACCATCTGTAAAACATTAGCTCAGTAGTTTTGTATTATCTTGGTAGAGCTTGGCACAGAAGTATCATCATCTCTTTTTTCACCGTTCGATTGAATAGCAAGCTACCGGAGCAAGGCAAATGATCATTTCCATGTCATCACTTGTCTGTTGTCAGTGCGTACGTAACTGCTGATTTCCATCCCTTGCTCTCTGAATGCCATGTATGCTCTGTCTAGCAAATGGCTGCTCACTCTGTATTTGGTGACTGGAAGAACCTGTGTTATTCCTTTGGGCCATGCAAACTTGACAATTTTATGTATTTCCTACTGTGCGTGCTAGTTGTGCTGAGTTGAAGTGGCTTTTAGCATGCACACACACATGCATCCACTTATTTGGTTTTGTTTGGAATCGTCTTCCCTGTAGTGGCCAGACAAAAGGAAACAGTAGTGCGCGAACTGTAGACGGACAGTTGTAAAAGAACAAGCAGTGCCTCTCCTGTCCAATACCGCAGAGGACACCGAGAAGGCCCAGATCAGGAAACTCTTTCCTGACACCAATATAGGCAGCACACAGTTGTGTTAAAAGCAGTTCCTCCCTCTGGCTCGCCTAGTGTACACCACATCCCAGCAAGGATTGGCTGTGTGTCTTTAGGTGCTGCCTGCTGTTCTGTACATGCTTTTCCTGTGGCGTTTGGCCTTGTCAGCTGTAGAATGTGATAGACTGGTGTCCTTGCCCTTGTGGGATCTGGAGTCTGTCCTTGTGGTTAAGACAGTGGTCTTGTGTAGATAGGATCTGTGAATACGCATGGAGGGCCTTGAGACGTGATAACCAATGGATTGTACAAACCTCGATTCACATTACCTCATTCCTTCATCACCATCGTCTGGCAAGGGTCGACCAAGTTTTATTCCAGATAGCGCAGCATTCATTGACCCCAAATCATTATTCTGTTCCATTGGGAATTGTCCATTTCTTGCAGCAATGACAGATATGCATGCTCCCCATCCCACCCTAGCCTCTTTTCTGGAAATTTATAGGGGTTTTTTGTTTTTTTTTTTTTACAGTGTCCACTTAAATGTACAACATTTTTCAACTAGTTCACTTATCAGTCCCCATCTCATTGTTTCCTCTTCCTCCAGTTTTTTTTTTTTTTTTTTTCAAAACGCTTGAATGAATTGATACAAATCTATTAATAAATCTTGATAACATTTTACACTAGCGTCCTGTTTTGGGTTTTGTTGTGCATGGGTAAGCTTTGGTCTGCGTGATGATCGATCTTTCCACAGTTGGCCCCTGGTATAAAGATGATACCAGAGGATGTACTTCATCAATCCTTGAAAACCATTTCGGCAGTTGATAGATCATGAATTCAATACTTTTGTACATAAAACAGTTTTTAATGTATACTCACGTGTAACACCCACACCCACCTATGGTAAACGCCAGCAAGGTTTGAACTCAGAACCTGTCTAATCAGCCCAGCCAACCAGGCCTTGCTATTTTTAGAAAAACTTCTAACAGTTTCATATGTTGACAGATCCATGCACAAGTTTTTGCACTGGTGACAGTCCTGATTTTGCCCTGTGCTGTGGAATTAATGAGAGCTGTGCAAACAACAGACAGATGCTGACAAAATCAGGATCATAGACCACTGCTATATGTCGCTCAAACTGAATTTTGAAGCTCGTCAAATGTACGACACGTGTAACCTTACCTTGCCCATTGATGTATCCAAATTCATCCCTTTCAGCCATAGCATACCTTCCCCTGAACCAGACATTCTGCGATAATTAATCCAGCGCATCCCATACACAGTATAATCCCATAAGAGGCCTTCATGTGGGATTTTTCAACCCGCCCATCTTCTACCTAGAGTTGTTCAGAGAGCTACGAGTTCAGCTGGGAAAACTGGAATCCCACATTTTAGATTCATCCACTTGCTGGACACTTTAATTAAGTTGTTCAAAGTTTCAGATAAATACTGCGTAGCTCTCAGGCCTGGCAGATGCCAGAATATACTATCAAAGGAAGCTTGGAGTACAGCTCTGTCATGTCGTCTTGGACAATGATGAAACTCTACAGCATCATAATGGAACTCGGTTACATTTTCATAATCCTAAGAAATTGTTTCAAATTTATGTGGCACTTCATGCCCTGTGATCAAGGTGAACATTCAAATTCTCCAGCCACCATGCACACACATCCCTGACTGACGTGTCAAAGTTTACGGTGCCTGCAAATTCATGGGAAGCATTCTCCCCCTGGAAGGAGACACGCGCACAAACTGGACACACAAACTGGAACCTGTATAAATGGCATTTTGTCACTCCAGCAATGAACCACACCTGCGGCCCCCTTACACTGCTGCGGAAGCATTAATCAAGGATTTATATAACCACACATAAACCGTTCGATTTGGAGTTATTAACTGTTGATGACAAAAACCTCTCTTTTTTTTTTACTTTTTACCATCTGGAGTCAAATTCTCTCTATCACTGTCATTCATCAGTTTTGCCAGTTACTCATGACATGGGTGAAAAAAGTAATAAAAGTTTTTTTTTTTTTTTTAATTAATTAATATATTGAAGTACAAGTGCACTGAAAGAGGACAGTGCGCAAAGAGTTTACCTGCATAGTCACATGTAAATCTCAGAGTATCACAAAAAGTATGGATGGCTGTAGCTGCTGTAAACTTCGAATGAAAATTAAGAAACATAGTAGTTGTGTTTATCGCAGCCACTGCCATAAACATAATGACTGATAAGAAACTGAAAGGGGCAAAACATGGATACTCTATTCCATTTTTGCTGCACTTGCAGTTTTACCTTAAACTCAGGAAGAGACACACTTCCCCCAAGTTAAACATATTCTAATGAATCAAAGCGTTCTGCAAATAATCACCACAGGAGCTGGAACAGATGGCTAAAAAAAACATCTTAAACTCTCAACTCTTTGTTGCGAATAATCTGAATATGAATGAAAAATGAGGCACCTTCCGTGGGTGGACCAGTAATAATGTGGTAATGACTGTCGGCTGGAAGTTTATATAAAATACCAAAATAACTGCAGTAGATCCCTTTCATCTCCACCACGTTACCTTCACAATCTCCCCTTTGCAACAACTACTCAAGTCTCTCTCACTGCAGTGCAATCCGTTTTCACCACATTTTTCCCTCCAGTTTGCCAAAAACTTCAAAACAACACTCATACTGGTATTGGTGTAATCTGAAATTCACCAGTCAACTCGTTGTCACAGCCATGCCCCACTCGGCAACAGCAAAGTTGAAATAAACAAAGGGAAAGAAAAAAGTTTTCAGCGTTTGCTGCATTGCCTTCACTTCAAAGACCATCGATTGAATTCAAGATCCAATTCCCAAGGCCGCAGAATTACACCATCTGGCGGGATCAGCTGCCATTTGGTGCTGTGGTTTGCACTGCAGGCTGGGGAGATGATGACCTCAAGTCCCACCAGATGTATTCATCTGGGCGAGTTTTCTGACCTGGTTGGTTCCAACGCACACCCAGGCTTTGGGCTCAAATGGGAAGACTGGAACTGTACAATCGAGTTTCAACCAAAGAGTGGATGCCTCTCAAATTTCCGGACTTCTTACTGTAGGTGTCTGTATGTCTTGGGTGTGGTTGACACCGTGTATCGTGAAAAGAAATGCATGTACGCCCATGTCACGTAGTCTCAGACTAAAATGGAACCACACAGCATCATTTTCATCATCCTTGCATCACCATAAAAAGTGCAGTTCACTCATTTTTCAGACCTGCTTTCATGAAGACCATAGTAAGATTTCCCCTCCACTTACATGACAGTGGTGAGTACGAGTCAGAAGTGTTCCGTATCGGCAAGTTCAATGGGACTATCACCGTATGAACATGATGGAGCCATCTGGAGGGTGATCACATACGCTGGTTCCGTAACTATACAATAATTGTTCGGCGACTTTGTGTACGATGTCCAGCATATGCTCCATCAGAACAGGTACCACCAAATACTATGGAAGTGACTTGGCAGCAATGTAGTGGGTCTCCTGCAGTGGTATGCCACACAACAACCTGATACTGACTGCTTTTCTGTGGACTGAAGAGCTAGAGGTGTGATACAAAGATCCTGTATGTGGCATGGCCAGAATGAATGGCATGGCAGCAACATCTTTGGGCCCACAATGAGACAAAGGGAAAAAAAAAATCCTACTAGCTAGGTTTGCCTCCCCTAGAATAAGATACTGTGCAGAGCTTGTATATCAAGAGACTATTTCTTTCTCAAGTAAACCCAGCTACATAAAACTGACATCTCCAACACAAACGTATAAACATCAGAAATTCCTTCGTGTGGTTCACTCCGATAAACAGGGATCTTGAATCAGCCGGTGGTATTCAAATGGCTTTTAACGCTGCTGTACATTTCAATTTCATCATATATCATTGAATATCTTAACTATAAAAACCGAATTTCTCCAACAGTATACATAATGCAACATCATCGTACTATTCACACCGACTACATTACATAATCAACTGAATACCTACAACTTTATGAAGGACAACAACAGCTGCTACGTTTTCTTCTTGCTTTCTTCTGCATATAACTGTATCTGAAACAGATTGGAAACAGGGTGTGTTCAAGCAACCACAGATATTTCAAAACTACAAAACAAGGCACACAAAAGGACTCTGAGAGATGGAAAAGCTACGAAGGACACAATGGCAATGGACCATTCAAATAAAATCACAATTGTACACTCAAGGTCTCCTCACTAATAAACATGCTGGCTACTGTAACTGAACTGGCCTTTTCTTGATAACAGCATGTGCATATGAAGTTATGTGTGTTAAGAAAAAAAAGAAAAAGAAAATCAGTAAAAAGTATCTGTTAACTACATCTTTCATTACAGCCCCCCCCCCCCTCCCCCGTGACCTAATTGCAGAGGACTACCTCACAAGTTAAGTCAAATAAATCTAAAACCACACATCACAATATACACTTTGGAACAGGTACATACTTTCCAGCGCAAAAAAATCATGAATGTGTGAGAATTGGAGAATATGCATGTGTGTGCGAGTGTGTGCATGTGTGTGTGTGTATGCATGTGTATGTGTGTGCCAGCGTGCGTGCGTGCATACGTGCATGCGTGCACATACGAGTGTGTTATGTGTAAGTGTGAAAATATGTCCATCTGTTCGCGCTTCTACTGAACCTCTTTTTACCACAAAAATTACATCAAGTGTGTGTATATGCAAGACGTGCAAGTGGACAAACACACTTGCATACGCATGTGTGAGTAGTGTGACTGCGAAAGTGAACCACTTCACGCTATTTGTCCCAAAACCCTGGTTGATGATGAAGGCAGAGCACGTCAAGCCAACCTTAAACAGATGAGAAGATAGGGTCTTGAGCGGTACCAGTTGTGCATCAGTCAGCGTTTGCTCAGACTCTTCAGCCTCCACCCAAGAAAATCCTGCTGACAAAATGCACACGCATATTGTTCAAACCACACTTTCCCACCCATCATATACAATCAGCCCATAACACACAAGTCAACTCAATAATACGCCCATTCTCCTCACCCAAAATACAAATACGTATGTAATGGATGAACATCAAATCCAGGATATATATTACACACAGATACAACCTATACCAAGTATACAATATACTATATCAGATTCATGATAGAAATGCTGGAAGAATACAGTACACTAAATAAGCGCAACAGCATTAAAGAATCCAGACACTTCAACTGTATGAGCACACACACACATACATGCAAAACACAAATAATACATGTTGGAGATTTATTTAAAACAAACAAAAAAAAAAAAGCATCCAAGTAAGGCATGCAACCCATGCACACCATCCCTCAACAAATGAAAATTACTTCCCCTCTCACTCTCACTTTGATCATTGCTGACCTGACACGGATCCACTTCAACAAACTGAGCCGTTTTTCATTTATTTTCAACGTTTGATCAGATTTGAGGCTAGAGACCACAAAACGTGAACAAATGTGGAACGTGTGTTGCAGACAGACAGATGTACAGACACATCACATACACAGAGGATTCAAAATGATACCCAGCTCTATATGGCATGCTTCTGCACAGACCAATGTACACACAAAACTCTCACCCTGCTGACCCCTCTGCTCGTCAAGCTCTGCAGCTGCTGATTCCTTGGTGTGTACGTGTACTGTCCAGCTGCAGTCTGCCAACCCACCCCAGGTAAAACACCAGCATTTGATTTATCTTCAGGTACTGTGTACAGTCACCCTAACCTTGACTGTAGTGACAATAACACAAATCACCAGAGATTAACGAGAGACCAAATATAGTGTATGAGTAGCCAGGTAGGAGGTAAAGGAGAAATGGGGAAAAGGAGATGAATCATTCATTATATTCCAATCTTCTCATACCATGTCAGTCCCATTCACTGGGACTCACACCACTGCGCAATATAGCAAACTTGACACAATTCAATCTGAAAATAAAACTGTAAAACTAAACTGCACATTTTGTGTATGTCTCTGTTTAAAACACTTATACATATATCTGACCTGTTTATTATTATGCAAAAAAAATTACACATTATAAATACCCAACTAATATACTACAATGTAAAACTGGAAAAATGACAATCTACTGTTTGGCAATTTTCATCTCATCAAGCTCATCTTCTCTGTGTCTTCTTACTTTGGAAAAATCAGAAACTTACAAAATTTATTAACTTTTGGGTCAGTCTGATATGCACTAAACATTACCTTTCTCATGAATTACAGAAGGAATATTCAGTTTTGCTTTTAAAATGATGATCCTATGACACCGCTTGGACGTATGTGTGCTTGTAACTATACAATATTCAAACAAGAAATTGTTTTGCTCAATTCATGCTGCATCATCTCTCTTTGCATGCTAGTACCAAGGTTGCATCTTGAAATGCACAAGGGATAATGTTATACTGATGTAATCACAAGTTGAAAAAGCTTATATGGGTGCTGCTGCAAGACGAAGACCATAAACTTCTACTGAACTGAAAACACATGGTCTTCGCAGAGTGCTTATAGTCAAAGCAAACTATGTCTCATGTGACATAAAACTGTCTCTATTTTATCTTTGGTTAGAGCTGTACAACAATGCCTTCCCCTTTTGTGTCAGAACAGACTTATTCATCAATCAATCAACAAAACCTTACATACAACGTCTTGGAAGCCAAAAGCCAATTTCTCTTACAAAACACACTGTACCCATTCAAATGAAAGACCACTCTCAAAATGTTTAACTGAACACGCATGACCCGTTGACCCCATTTAGTACTATCTTTCCCTTTTTAACATTATAAATTAGGGTGTGAAAACACACCCCTCAGGTTTAATCTGGGTGCATGAAAACCTCATTTAATTTTAACGTAAAACTTAAGAGGATGAAAACAAATAATATGGTAACCATCAACACCACAAGGCGACAAAAAGAGGTCCTGTGTTCAGCACACCCTTGACACACATTTTTCCCTTTCTTTCATTCTGTACTTTTCTGCTAGAACTCCCAAGGTTCACCAAGGGCGAGATGTTTTGCATGTCCGACCATTTTTAAGCCCACCATAAAGGTGATCACATTCCATCCATTTAAACACGACACCACAGCACATGTGTTTTATTTTCTTGTCAACACACGATGGCTTACTCTTCTCTATAAGATCCAATGTGATTCACTGTGCACACACAAGATTTTTTAAGCATGCCTTTTTGCATGGAATCTCCTTGCAAACTCTCATCCAAAGGGCTCCGTGAGGAAGGAAGTTTATGCAGAGGTATCTCTGAAGAGGAAATCTTTTCTGACCAAGCTATCTCAAGTGGACATCAAACCTCAGACCATTGAACAAGATTCTGATGCCTTAACCACAAGGCCTGTTAAACCCCTGCTGAGCAGATGTTGAAGAACCCACAGCTACAACAGAGCTGTTCCTGGCAAAATTCTATTTAAAAAAAAAACAAAAACACCACTTTCACAATAAAATAACACCACATAAACATGAAAAAGTGGGCTGCACTGCACTATGCAGGGCTACCACTAAGAAAAGCAGAAATCACTGAAAGTCTCGGAAGCATCTGGCAGGCATGCTCACACTCCCTCAGAACAATATGGAAACTTCACGTCAAAATGATCTGATGTAAATCTGAACATAAGCTGGTGTAAAATCCACTTTTCAGTACAGCTACAACCAGGTCCATTTTTTAAATACAGCATTTGCCAATTTCTTTCACTTTAGCAGCTTCTTGCCAATGTATGATGTCAGAACATAAGTTTTAATTATTAAATAGCTTTCATTCTCACTTTGCAACTAGATAAAATGGAGTCTGTATTCACAAAGAAGTTTACACAAGATACTGTATAACTGTGACATCAGTCTAGCACAGCAAAATGGGATCAGCACTCCACAAATTCCACTCCACTGCCACTTGTTTTCTTCCCAAAGTTTTTTTTTTTTATTGCTTTCCTGCAGACTCACATGTTTACATTCCCTAAAATTATCAAATACACAGGAAAGTGGGAACCCAGTCTTTTCCGACTCATTCTCCCATGAGAGAACACAGATTGCATGTTGCACAGTGAAATCTATTCTGACCATAACTTTGAAGTACAAGCAGAATAAAAGTGGACCCAAAGAAAACTAACTGACATACCTGAAGGTAGAGGGTGCAACAAGGAATCCGACACATTCAGCTTCAGAAGCAAGGCACGCAGGGACTGTTCCAGACGCAACAGCAACTGGTCATCCTTTAAACTGCTTCTGGGACACACAGAAAGCAACACTGCACTGAACTTGAAATCTCTTCTTGTATGTCGGTCTTCTGCACCAAATCAGTGGCATCATTCCCACATTGTTCATTCCAGTTCTTCTGTCGACAGCAGGCTCAAGGATTGTTCTACTGAAGTGTCAGCATTCCATAAGGAGCCATCATTACACATTGGTCACTTCCTAGGGGAAACACTGCTCTACAACAATGTCACTTAAGCAGTTTTCAGGGGTGTTTCTCATCTTTCTGTCTGTGAAAGGATAGAAGATGGTGTCAGTTTTATGTTTAAGCCAGCAGGCTGATGCCAAGTCCTTGTGTATGTCGATGTGATTTTGTGCACACGCTTACATCCTGTGCATGCATGTGTCCTTGCACATGTCTCTCTGAGAAAAGTTTTTCTGTTTCCTCACTCACCCCTCGATACTAGCGTAGAGCAACTTGGCTGTTCCCTCTCCCCCTTCTTTTCTACATACACTAAAGTTCCCTTTGTGTATAATTTGCTCTCATCCCCTTAGCTGTCATACACCTACAGTCTACTTTGCAATCGCTGTGACTGAAAATGTATTACACAGTTTGTTGATTGAATTGTTGGTTCATATTGACTCTCCGACACGTATCATGCTATCTTTCCTCCCTTTTTCCACCTGCCTCTTCTTCCTGCTCCCTTCACCTCTCCTGGCTTCCTTTCTCCTTTCACACAGACATGCACATCCACTCAATCACAAACACATGCACACACACATTCACGCACAAACACCCACCCACACATCCCTTTGGTTCCAATACGGCTCACTTTCTTTTTACCCTGTCCCTTCCAACCCCTTTCCACACTCCCCGCCAATTCTTCTTTCTTCCCCATCCTGCTCTGTTTCTTTTAACTGTCATCACTTGCCAACTCCTTTTTCATAAGCTGTAATTGTAATGCTCACTTCCGTTTGGAGAGTGTTGTTTTGTGCGTTTTCAGTGTCTGTCATATATGATAACTGAAAAAGGCAAATTTGCATCGCACATTAAACCTGCATTACTTTACATCTTGTTTTGCATGCTCATTTGTACTTCCCCCAGCTTTCAATAACGATGCAGTTTGTTTCCTTTCATCGTGAGATGGCATTTTGCCCTTCATGGGTTTGACAACCTTAAGTTAAAACACCGCAGTGTGACTGGCTGGGCTGTCCTATAGTAATAAAAACTATAAAACTAAAAGCGTCACACAACACGCATCTCAGCTCAACAGAATATGTGAAAACTCTATGTCTCTTACCCCACATCCGTAGAGATTTGACCGATGTCCAGGACGAATCTTTCCAGGGGGTGGGAAAGAGGGGAGGTGATCACTACATCCACCCTTTGGACGGCACCCTGCTGCAGCAGCAGTGTACGCAGAGAGCCACACACGCTGCTGATGTATTGCTTGACGTCAGGGTGCAGGCACACCTAATGCAAATTTTCGCAAATTAATATCTCATTAGAGTATCACATTTGTTGTGGCTTTTCTACCACTTGCTGCTCACAGAAGAAAATTTTTCTTTTGTGAAAAAAAAAAGGAATAAACAGCTTTTTTTCCTTGTTGCAAACTTTAAGATTGAGAAATCAGATAAAAACAAAAAGAACTAAGGCTACATGTTCTGTTGTTCTTTACATGGTATGGTCCAAAACCTGACACGGAATCAAACATTGAAATCTGCGCAGTACTTTCAATCAAGCCAAGTATCTCAAACCTGCACAAGCAGTGTTTCATTTTTTAGGGTGAAAATATATAATAATATCATTAGTAACATCAAATCCTCCACTCCACCTCCTTCTTCCACACTTAGCACCTTTCACTATGACTATGTAACATTAGCATACTCTATATTGCTGTGAAATAACGAACTTGACTTGTGTGCTACAACACACAGCTAATTTTCTTTGCTTCTTTCCCCCCGCCCCCCCTCCCCCCCCAAAAGTGTTAATGTTTTCACATCTCAGTTTGTTTCACTGACTCTGCAAAAAACAGTTTTGCACTTTAACGCGCTATTTATTTCTTGAAATATAAACTTTTGTCATGGTGTGAAATGTACTTACAGTATACATTTCAAATTTTGGCATTAAATTCCTAGACATCATAATCACATCAAAACAAAATTCTACATAGAAAGCACAGAGGAAATTAAGAAATATCAGGGGTTTTTTAAAGTAAAAAAAAAAAAAAAAAAAAAACCTCTTTTTCTCATTATTGTGCATGTCACAAAATTTCAATTCGAATTCTGACCATTTGTATACATGTATTTTCTTTGTTGCAAAATTTCAGTAACTTTTAAAGCTCTCCCACACAGCAAAAATGTACATTCTTTCATATTACAAAATAAATTCTTAAGTTCAACTGTCACAGCACTCTATGCGATACACTGATACAATTTGTTTGCTAAACAAACTGGAAAAAAAAAAAGTACCTGCACTGGTATGTTGTACTTTCTTTTCCTGACAAACACACCCAGAGGGTAGACTCCTCGACAGTACAGTACACTGTGTATCATTACTTCCACAAACTCGCTAAGAATGTCTGCTGCCACTGTACACACATTCACAACACAACAGAATAACAAAGTCATCATATATGACACCTGCACAAACTGATTAGCGGAAATACTTTCCTATTTTCACATTTTTTGTAATCGTCTCAGGTGTCTGCTATCCACACACTTGAATTTTCAATTCTGTTATCATTTCAGGTGAGACATCTTTTTTAAAAACATATCATCAAACTTTTTCTTTTCTTTCCGCCAGACATCTTTTACGATTTGAATGCCATTATCATACAATAGTTCATTTTCATTTTACTAAATTATGTAAACACTGAAAACACACACACACACACACACACACACACACACACACACACACACACACACACACACACACACGATCACTGGTTGTCTTTATTATTAATATTAGCAATGCCTGATGATTCTGTTCACTAAATCAGTAATATTGGATATCCTGTAAGTTGAACAATGTATATAACATAATTTTTTATCAGTCAACATGTCTATACAGAATTAAACATCAGACTTACACTAGTTACAGTGCACCAAAGAGGAAGCTGAGTGGACTATGGAGGTGGTCAGCTCCCTTGCTACAAAAAAAGGAAGAAATAAAGAACACAACTGCCACAACGGATCTTTAGACCTTGTCCAATATGCTGGATCAGGAAGTATGTCCCCCATAATGTACAAACTATTACCAGTCATAGATTG
>JADBJO010005311.1:75000-149954 GCA_016801955.1 Conus betulinus | reverse complement strand
TAACGATAGATGGATTGTTCTTTGTATGGAACACATATGTACCTTTGTTGGTTTTTTTTGCTGATTGATGAAAATGAAGATGATGCTACCGATTTCTATTCCCATTTGAGACTGCATGATAAGGTTGTACTCTACACTTCCTATCATGATATATCCAGTGCATCAAACAGGCCCAAGGGATACAGACACCTGCAGTGTTGGTCAGGAAATTTGAGCAGCACCCTCAGAGACACATCCATTAAGTGGATGAAACTTGACTGTGTGGTCCCAGTCTTTCCAAATGAGCCTGTAGCAAACTCAAGTCTGGGTAGGAGCCAGTTGGGGCAAAATAATCCACATGACTCAGAGGGGGATTGAACCGATGACCTCCCAGCTGGGAGTCCGCGTCGTTATCCATTTCCTCACAGCAGCTGGTTGAACCCTGTGTACTAGTTTCCTGACTGATCTTTGTATGGAATACATATGTACCTGTGTACTTGTTTCCTGATTGATCTTTGTATGGAATGCATATGTACCTGTGTACTTGTTTCCTGATTGATCTTTGTATGTATGCATATGTATCTGTATACTTGCTTCCTGGTTGAGCTTTGTATGGAATATGTATGTACGTGTGTACTTGCTTCCTGATTGATCTTTGTATAGAATACATATGTACCTGTGTACTTGCTTCCTGGTTGATCTTTGAATGGAATACATATGTACCTGTGTACTTGTTTCCTGATTGATCTTTGTATAGAATACGTATGTACCTGTGTACTTGCTTCCTGGTTGATCTTTGTATGGAATACATATGTACTGTGTACTTGCTTCCTGATCGATCTTTGTATGGAATACATATGTACCTGTGTACTTGCTTGCTGAATGATCTTTGTATGGAATATGTATGTACGTGTGTACTTGGTTCCTGATTGATCTTTATATAGAATACATATGTACCTGTGTACTTGCTTCCCAGTTGATCTTTGTATAGAATACATATGTACCTGTGTACTTGCTTACTGAATGATCTTTGTATGGAATATGTATGTACCTGTGTATTTGCTTCCTGATTGATCTTTGTATGGAATACATATGTACCTGTGTACTTGCTTATTGAATTCAGCGGTGGATGAGCTGAAGAAGAAACTGGTGGCCCATGGTTTCCAGGAGCTGCGGGAGAGAGAGACACACGTAGTTGGAATGTCCAGCCTCAGAACAAGGTGAGATTTTTTTAAACCTTCAGTTGTCTGTCTGGCATTTTGTTCATACAAGGTGTAGACCAATGACATTATCTTGACGTCATAAGAAGAGAAGAGGATCGCTTCTGCCAAGAATTTGACAGTGGTTGCAGCAAAATAAAAACAGCAGGCTTCTGTTCGTTTCTGATAATCCAGACTTTATTATGAGTAAATGCACCTTCTTCACAAAGCAACTGAGCACTCGAAACATGCCCCTGTTTTTAAAGCAAAAACTCTTTGTTTAGCAACCTATGTAAGAAACGGCTGGCATGTCCTTCGTTGTTGGTAATGTCACATTATTGTGTGGCTTGCAAGATATCTCAGTGATCTTTGGTATGTTGATAATACCACATTATTCTGTGGTTCGCAAGGTACCCCAGCTGTTTATGGTTTAGTAAACAGTCCTGCTTGTTCCACTTTGCGTACTTAAATCAGTTGGGTGGTGTTTCTCATTTTTCCATAACTTACTAGTCTCATTTAACCATTATTCCATTGTGCGTAATCGTACCAAGGTTGATGGACTTGATGAATGAAACTAATTTCTACTGGATGTCTTGCTGTTGACATCTGTTGCAGTATTTTGTGACAAAAACCACTCGACCATCATAGCGTTTGCCGTTGGCGGCCAGTACAAGCCAGGCAATGGCTTCAGCATTGTGGGAGCTCATACAGACAGTCCCTGTCTGAAGGTGGGTTACTCCATTGGCTGCTGCATGTTAAACGTCCCGTGACTGCACCAAAGACAATCGTAAAGACTGATACTCAAGGTCATGTGTGTTAAAAGTCATAATTTCAGGTTCACATCCTGTTTGATAATGGAAAATTAGAATTGCCTCAGTGGCCAAAGTTCATTTTTAGGACATGAGAGTGTTCATCACTTGTAACCAGGGAGTGTGTCAGTAAGACTTAATGTCTGTTGTCAGGTAAATTTAATTATCATCTTGAGGAAAACTGTCTTATGTCGGGATTGTTTATGCTGGTGACTTAAATGACTGAGGCATTTGTGAGAGAAAGTATTACTACATTTGAGGTCATACATGACATTAGAACCCAGTGTAACCCTATTAAGATTCCACCCCTTTGCAGACTTGGTTAATGGTGGTAGTAATACAGGGGTGGGGGGGGGGGGGGGGGGGGGGGGGGGGGGGGGGGGGAGGGCAGAGCTGAGGAATGGGAGGTTGCAAATTTTTTCTTTTAATCTATTCTAGATTCCTCTCATGATTAAGACAACCTACCATGTACCTTTTTCTTTCTCCTCTTTATTTCAGGTTTTGTCATGAGGCTTCTATATTCCTTAAAAAAAAGAAACCAACAACAACTATGTTTGATACAGGTGAAACCAGTGTCTGGCAAGGTGCGTAATGGATTCTGCCAGGTGGGGGTAGAGTGCTATGGAGGAGGCATCTGGAATACCTGGTTTGACCGTGACCTCACTGTGGCTGGCAGGGTCATTGTCAAGGTCAGTCACGCTGCCTGCAACCATGGAGAGAGTTTGGAGGATATTCTGAGAACTTGGATTCCGGTCCTACCTTTTTAATTCCTTTCTCTTTTTTATGGTTTACGGTTCCTTTTTTTTTTTTTTTAGGACATGTCCATAAGGCAATGGAATAAGGCTTTTGTCTGGATAGATGAGTATTAGAAAAATGTTTTTTTTGTGTTTATGTTTTTTTCACAGAAACGATGAAGAACGTGAGATGGGCATTCTCTAATCCAATCATGCACTCAACAATACTCATGCACTCATACACAGTAAACTAACATTCTCTCTCTCTCTCTTTCTCTCTCTCTCTCTCTCTGTCAGTCTCACAAAATCACACATGTACAAAAGTCACACATTTACTTTCACTCTCACATACAAATACAAAGACATACACAAAAAATTCACACACACCCACTCCCACACCCACACCCACTCACACACTCGCGCAAATGTGCACACACACTCAGACACACACAGACACAGACACATGCACACACACACATGCACGCACTCACGCACGCGTGCACACACACACACACACACACACACACACACACACACACACACACACTCACACACACACACACACACACACACACACACACACACACACCACACACACACACACTCACACACACACACACAACACACACACACACGCACATACACACACACACACACACACACACACACACACACCACACACACAGATTTTCACCTTTCTTTCCTCTTCACACGCTGTACAGGACGGTGTTAATCTGGTTCACACGGCTGGTGAACCTGGGTCGGCCCATTCTTCGCGTCCCCCACCTGGCCATTCACCTGCAACGTGACATCAACGACAGCTTTGGGCCCAACAAAGAAACCCCACTTGTCAGTGCAAGGCAAAGCTCTGCCTTTCTTTGCAACCTTTTTGTTTTACCATAATTTCCAGACTGTAGACGATACCTTTCCCCCTCAGCTGTTGCCCATGTGGCTTCTGCACATGTAAAGGGCTGTTGGGATGGATTTTTATGCAACTGAGAACTGATGTCTGACATTTGACAGGCCTCTTTTTTTTTTTCTTTTTTTTTTAATGCAAGTTCACATTCAAATGTATGCACCTTTGTCACAAACTTTGAAAGTCAGCAACTGAGAGATTGTTTACTTGAACAATTCAGCTTGTCAATGTTGATCTGCTAAATTTTCAAAAAAAAAAAAACCCACCACAACACACAACCCTTGTTTCTGTGCAAAAGTTGCAATGAATCACGCATAGTTTGCGTTTCTGAAAGAGATTAACATTTTTCATCTGATCTAAGACTTTACGGAAGAAAGATTTTTAACGATGTTTCTGGTATGCTTTAAGAAGATGTATTGTAAAGAGATGTGTGAAAGGTTGGGGTTTTTTGTTTTGTTTGTTAATGACTTGTGAGTTGATTTTAATGTGGTGACAGCCTTAATATGGCCCTTTACGGTCGGCTGGGCTTGAAGCAACATCACCCTTACCCATGCCTAGCTTTGTTGCTGTTTCTGTATCCAAAATAGTCGACTATTTCTCTGATAGTTGACGTGATACTGCTACAGTCACAGGCTTGACCAAACTTTGGCATCCACCATGTGTTAAAAAAACTGATTTGATTTTCTTTGTTGTTAAACTGTCAAATCAAAATCATTTTGCTTGTATTGTATCAAAATGTGGATGAATCATCTCTGGTTCCAGTGACAAACCACTAAAGTGTGACAGATGTAAACACAATTTATGCTTTTCATTTCTCAGAATACATATGCTTTGTTTAGTCAGTGTTGCTCTGCTCTCTTCAATTATAAGTTTTCATCACTGTTTTCTTGTCACTAATCAGCAGGTAGCAGCTGATATGCTGGCATTTTTGTTTTGTTTTGTTTTTTGAATTAGGTGGCTGTGTTCATGTACTTGTATGCTCTGTTGTCTAGAAATAAGGGAAATCAATGTTTCAGTTAAAACTTGTTAGGTGGACACGTTGGGGGGGGGGGGGGGGGGGGGGGGGGGGGGGGTTGTTTCTTGTCTTTTTGTGTACTCTTTCTGTTTTGTTTGTGTATTTGGTTGGTTTTTTTTTGTGTGTTTTGTTTTTTTTTGGTTTGGTTAAGGGTGGAATTCTTAACAACAATAGCATCATATCAATGTAATAACCAGATGTCTGATCAGCTGTTAGGTTATAACAAGTGGGTTCCTGACAGGGGTGTGTCGTGTGTCTTGCAGGTGTCCTGTGCTGAACACCTGTGTACAGGCCAAGCTGGAAGGGCATGCTTTCGGCTCAGAGGACAAGGACAAGGACAGTGCTGTGAGTGATTACGAGTCTGTGGAGAAGGTGTTGTGGGAGTGGATGGGTGGGTGGGGGATAGCTGCATGTTCTGTGTACAGCATCTATGTGTGTGTGTGTGTGGGGGGGGGGGGGGGGGTCAGAGAACATGTTTGTGTGGGTGTGTGTCCGTAGATGTATGAAAACGCATGTCCACTACGAAGATTTTTATTTGTTGGTTTTGAGTGAAGCAAAACATGTCTCCATGTGAAAGGCATCTGATTAAAACTCTGTGCTGTTTGTGGAATGGTCTTTGGAGACTGCACTTTTTGGGGTGTATTTCTTCACATAGGAATAAACTGTCAACTTGGCTAGAAGGGATTCCAAGTTTTCAGAAAAGTAAGTTGTTTTTTTTGTATAGTGTTGATTTTTTCCCTCCAGTTTTTCTCCAAATACTCTAAGATGATGTACAGTAAGACCTCCCTATAAAGAGCTACCCAGTTTGAGGATTCCTCTCTGAAAGACTAGCTTTTCAAACCTTCTTTTTCCTCTCTTTGTCCCTACTAGCTTTCCTTCCAACCCTATCTATAAGAATATATTCATGTGTTTAGCAAAAAAGATGCACTGTAAAGGTTGCTTCTATCAGAACTCAACATTTGTATGGACTAGTCCACACACACACACACAGTAATACTTCTTGGAAGAAAAACCGAAAACTGTTGACAGAAGAAGTGGATCTGTGTACACAGGCCTCCAAACACCCTCCAGTGCTGATCAAGATGCTATGTGAGGAGTTGGGCGTGTCGGCGGAGCAGGTCATGGACTTCGAGCTGTGTCTGGCCGACACTCAGCCTGCCGTTGTAGGGGGCGCCCTGGAGGAGTTCATCTTCTCCCCTCGTCTGGACAATCTGCTGAATGCCTACTGTGCATGCCAGGTGAGGACTCTGTGATGCCTTTCCTTTTTTTTCATTTTTCTTCATTGTTGAAGTTTTGCTATTATTCATACAGTCTTTCTTTCTTTCTTTGTTGTAAGGTCTTTTCATATTTAAATGTTTTTAGGCTGATATTTACAATTATTTCTCATTATCTTATTTTGATACACAGGGTTAAAGAAAACATCTTTAACACCTCATCTGTTGGTGTGTACATTTATGTGCACACTTTCACTTACATTTCATACATGCACAAGCAAAGACACATTGATGTACAGATGTAAGAGTCTGTATGTTTATTTGTGCCGTGGTCATGTATTAACTTGTTTGTTTTTGGGCAGGCATTTGAATCGATATTTGCTATTGTTTCATGTCATGGTATGAAGTATGGTTGTAGCTGTTGTACTCTGCCAAACTGTACACTCACAGTGTGTTCTGGTTGTTTTCAGGGGCTGCTGGAGTCTCTGGCTGATGGTAGCCTGGATAAAGACCCCAATGTCCGTATGATCAGTCTGTTTGACAACGAAGAGGTCTGTGCCATTCCTGGTCTGGTCTTGTCTTATATCTGGCTCTGAGAACTCTGCATCTTTTGAAGAGAAGCAATCGCTCATATTCAGAGCATCTCTGTGGCTTAACACAGCAGATCTTGACCATAATTTTTCTCTACTGATTTTGGCTGCATGTCAGAAGATGTTGTAACAAGGTACATTTCTTGTACTTAGTTCATGAATCATGTAGGAGATTGCTTAGAAAGTCTTGTTAAGGTTTATTATTAAGATACTAATCAATATCAGTACACTGCTTTTTTCTTATCTTGTGATGTTGCTTTACAGATCGCCTTTTGTCACAGCAAGTATGTGAAAGATAAAGAGTCTAAAAAACTAATATTTCGATGACATATTCAAAAGATGAGGCCTACAGTTAGTATTGCATTTGTAGGTAGGCTCCCAGAGTGCCCAGGGGGCTGGGTCTACGTTCCAAGAGCTGGTGATGCGCCGTATCAGTGCCAGTGCCGACAACGTGGCCGCCTTTGAGGAGTCCATCGGAAAGTCCTACATGATCAGCGCAGACCAGGCCCATGCTTTACACCCCAATTACTCGTATGTAATCTGTGCAGAACGCTCATGACGATAATCCAATAGGTGCCTGTTGATATGTGTGGGGTAGGTGCATGTTGAATTGCTCGAGGTCTTGATTTCTGGCAGTATCATGACGATTCAGACAGGCAGTCTACCCAAAAAAAAACACTATGCCAGAAAAAAATAACAAGTGTCGATAAAGTGTTGAAGTGGGGTGACTGCAGATGGGAACTGAAGCAGATGGAAACTGAAGCAGATGGATTCTGAAGCAGATCGAAACTGAAGCAGATTGAAACTGAAGCAAGAGCAAAAACAGAATTACTATGCTACTAATGTATGACAAAATAAACACGACGCATTTCGACCTATTTGGTCTTCTTCAGGCAAGGCCAAGAACATTCAAGACATTGAAAACAAAGGACGAACACTTATCTGTTCGAACTGGGTGCAAAATGTCAAAATTTAGCACCCTGTTCGAAAAGGTAAGCGACTGTTTGATCGTCCTTTGTTTTCATTGTCTTGAATGTTGTTTGTCTCGTCAGAAGAAGACCAAATAGGTTGAAACGTTTTGTTTTTTTTGCAATGTGTTCTTTCATGTGGAAGCACAGTAATTCTGTTTTTGTGCTCATGCAAGTGTTGATAGATTTGTTGGTGTGTGCATGTCTGTCTGTGTGTCAGTAGCCATGAAAAATCATCGGAGATTTTGGTTCCCACACACATCCATGTCACTTAACTCTCAACAGCTTTTGAAATTTTTGAATTTTACATGATTTTTTTGTAACATTCTGCACATTATTTCTAAAATAATGATATTTTTCTGATGAATGTGTTTATTTCCGGTTTTCTCTAGGCGATACATTGCTTCAGATAACAAAAAATGTTGTTTTGAATACCATAACTCCGGGAAGAAAACTGTCAATCACCAGCGATCGAAATTCAAGGGAAAGAACTGAAGAGACCCAGACAGCAAGCCAAGCTAGAATCAATCTTGGCATAAGCTAGGCAACTGGCTAGGGACTAGCTTGGATAACCAGCTGGGGACAGTCTAGAAGTGCTCATGGGCCCAACCTTGGTTCTAGCTTGCACCCTAGCTAGTTCTACATGGGCCCAACCTTGGTTCTAACTTGGCACCCTAGCTAGTTCTACATGGGCCCAACCTTGGTTCTAGCTTGGCACCCTAGCTAGTTCTACATGGCCCAACCTTGGTTCTAGCTTGGCACCCTAGCTAGTTCTACATGGGCCTATCCTTGGTTCTAGCTTGGCATCCTAGCTAGTAAATACTAAATAAATCTTAAATAAATGTTAGCGAACCGCCAAGAGAAACGTGGACAAACGAGACACAAGACAACACACGATGCGTTTCGACCTCCTAGGTCTTCTTCAGGCAAGACATAAACACTGTGCCTGTGCCGAACGAATTTGTCACTTAGCTTATATCTCTTCAGCGCAAGGTAGGCAGGCGTTGATTCAACGCTGAAGAGATCTAAGCTAAGTGACAAATTCGTTCCTTTTCATTGTCCTGCTTGTTTGTGTCTTGCTTGAAGAAGACCTGAGAGGTCAAAACGCATCGTGTTTTGTCTTGTGACTGGTTTGTCCACGTTCTCTTGGCGGTTCGCTAACATTTATTTAAGATTTGTTTGGATTTCCGCCTGCAGTTGTCTCACTTTGCAACTAGTAATGCTAGTTCTAGCACGGCTGACGCTGGCCTTCTATAGCTAGTTCAATGATGGGCTGTATTGCCATCATCATCTACCTCATCCTTCTCCTTCCCCCGTGTCGCCAGTGGGTGCCATTGTCTCCCAAAGTCACACATCTTCTCCAAGTCTCACAATTGAGACATCTGTAGGCAACTTCCAAAACACACACACCAGCAATGTTGTTGAAGTAGGATGTGTGCAGTTGTCCCTTTCTGAACTTTGCTTAAACTTTCCCCTGCATGACTATTGACATCAATCCTATCTTTGTGTTTTTGATCACATGCCTACATGTTTCAGTTTTCTTCTGTTGGTCCCTGTGAACAGTTGGTGCTTAGCATTCAGTTCATTTAACATGCTGTGGTTTGTTCTTGTGTCTGTCCATTTGATTCTGGAAAGTCGTCCGTAGAACCTCTTTTCTGTTGCATTGATTATATTTTCTTCATCCTTTCACAGTATCCAGGCTTCACAGCCATTCTGTTTGTTGTCCACCATGAAATTCATATTCGCATGCACGCACACACGCACGCACGCATGTACGTGCACACACACACACACACACACACACACACACACACACACACACACACACACATCAGTTATTATGGGAGCAATTCAGGTAATTTTATTGAAAATTCTCTTAAATGCATTGAGTCACACAATTTCTGTGTTGGCCTCTGCCGGGTCGTCCACAACCACCACCACTGTTTTTGGCTTACTTTTGCCACCTGGGATACAGTCCCTCCATGTAGCCAGCCAATCGCTCATGTACGTCTTCATCAGTAATGTTCGTTTCATGCCGCTCCATAATCAACATGACTTTCACATAATTCAGAGCTACATAAACAAAAAATGCCAACATGCAGCAGCAAAAGTACAAAATTCTCTTCATGGATTTCACCTTCTAAATCATCGTTATAAGAATCACAAAAACCTGGAAGTGTATCAGTATAAATGTCGTTTTCCCAGTTCTCAACTTCATTGGTGCTAAGTTCTGTGGCGCTATCAGACTTATTACCACCAACAAGCCCATCAAGTCCATCATTTGTATCAGAAACACTACTGTCTGTGTGATCAGTATGATTATTACGTCTAACAGGAGTGTTCAATTGAACATCACGACTGTCACTAACAGAGTCCGAACACAAAGGACTACAGAGAAGTGGCGGCTATCGATCTGAATCAAGTTCAACAGAATCACACACAAAAGACAATTTTTGCGCTTTGGCTCGTTTTCGCCGAAAATCACAGCAGCCTGATCACAGGCTTCAAAGTCTCAGAAACAAATTTTCGTATACGTCTGTTTTGAGACCAGTATGAAGACATGTTTTAAAAAAAGAAAAGTACAACAGCTACCTTTTAAAAAATGGAGAAAAGGTCCAAAAAGCCCACTGTAAGTGACACACGTGTTCACAGCTGCTTTGCACCGGCGAACAAAGAACGGCAAACAGCACGACTCCGGTCAATGAAAAGTGTCGACCACACCACACAAAATTCCGGATCGGAAAATCTCATGTAAATACGAAAAAAAAAAGACATGAAACAATCAAAACATGTGCAACATTCTCGTGTTTTCTATCATTTCTGGTGATTACGCAGCTAGAATACTGTAGAATGTGAAACAAAAGAAAAACATAAGAAAAAATGGAATTGAGATTTGCGCTAAATATAGGCCAGTTTGGTTGGCCTGATGACTCAGCGCATTATGGGAGGTACAGCGCGCGCTGCTAGGGTACCTACCTAGAATCTAGCTAGGCACCTAGGTGCAGCACGCTGCTTGGGTGGCATGCTAGTGCCAAGCTAGAACCTAGATTGGGTTCCAAGACAAGCGGATGAGCCTAGGATATCTAGGACAACCGAGCTGGATCTGGCTAGAATCTAGGTGGGCCCTAGGACCCTTGCTGTCTGGGGAGTTAATTGATCGACTAGACAAATGATCTCTGATGTGTAAATTTATGCGGATGGAAATTTGCAACTCCGTAATCATTTTAGATGGATGGATGGAGTAGGACAAAGGGAGATTTGAGGATGATATCGTAGCAACATGGAGGCACTAAATTCACATTTGCATGAGTTGTAATGCAGTATATGTGACTGCGTCTCACGCTGTCTTTAGTGTTGTACATGATCCTCTTGAGGAAACTTTTTTTTTCCACCCCCACAACCCCTCCTTCTCCCCTTCCATCCCCACATTCCTTCCTGTCCCTCATGCTCTGATTACATCCCTTCCCTTGCTGTCCCTTCCCTTTGTTCTATATCAGTGTATAGTTAGAAGTGTCTGTCATTCTATCCTCTGTGCGCTTAGAAAGAAACCACTTTCCGTTTGTACCTCTCATGTCAGTGTCCAGTGAGTGCCAACCCTTTGCCATTTATCTCTAAAATTGGTGTGCAGAGACAAAGTCTTTCGAACAACAGTGTGTGTTAGTGAAGAAATAAACAATTTAATGACTTGTGTGTCTTCGTGAAAGAAACAAACAAAACCACAGCATCTCATGAGAGTTTTGTATCACTGTGCAGAGAGAAGCACGAGTCAAACCATCAGCCAGCCTTCCATAAGGTAAGACACTGGTAATGGTGCAGACTGCCCTCTTCCCCTTCATTTTATTTACTTCCCTGTGCATAGATGAAAAGTTCTGTTGGTCGGAATGTTGGTCTTCATCCTGTCTGTCTGTTTTTCATCAATTTTTTTGCGTGCTTGTTTGCAAGATAATTTTCGAATAGTTTGGTAGAGTTGTTTTAGTTTGCAAGATAATTTTTCAATAGTTTAGTAGAATTGTTTCCAGGATCAGTGTATGCAAATTATCATTGCTTGTGGCTGCTTGAAGAGGACAGTTGGAACAAATAAAAACGAGTTGTAAACTTCTTAATTTTACTAGAATTCAAGAGTTCACTATCAGTTCTTATCACACCATTAAGATAGCCGCGTTGCATCATCCAAAATGATATTTAATCTTGGCATCAGAGTGCATGTTCTTTTTTTGTTTTTTTTTTGGTAGTGTCCAAACAATGGCATATGATTAGATTCTCTCATGCAGAAGACGGAAAAGGATTTCATGCTTAATTCTATTGCATGTAAAGTATGCATTCGCAAAGAACAGGGGCTTATTGGGACATATCACAGTTGTTGTCTTGTCTTAAAATCAAAAGGGGAAGGGATCGAGCGATAATAGGTTATTAGTGAAATACTCTGAGTCGTGGTGCATTGATTATCCTGTGTTTGAATAAAGAGAAGGAAACAAATTAAAGTGGGTTATGAATAAATACTGGAGTCATGCAGTGACATTCCTGTGTTCAGGGCGTGGTGATCAAATTCAATGCCAACCAGCGCTATGCAACTACCGCCATCACCACTGCCATTCTGCGGGAAGTGGCAAGCCAGGTGAAGGTGCCTCTGCAGGTGAGACTTTTGATTTTTTGTTGTGTAGCTTTGGATATTGTGTGTGTTCATGTTTCTGTATCAGAGAGAGAGATACGTGTCTGTGTCTTCATATATGTCTGTGTTGTGTGCGTGCGTGTGTGTGTGTGTGTGTGTGTGTGTGTGTGTGTGTGTGTGTGTGTGTGTGTGTGCATGAGTGCGTGCGTGCGTGTGTGTGTGTGTCCATTTGCACTACTCTATGTTCAAGATTGCAGGTGTAAAAAAATATTACCCATTTCCATATTGACCGTTTTCTGACTTGGATGTTTTAGTGGGTACTTTCCAGGTTGTCTTTGAACATGTTCCAGTTTGCTGACAGAATTTTGCTTGTATGCTATATTTGCCTCAGGTAATACAGGTTAATTAGTGGCTTCCATTTCTGAGTATCGATGGCATTTATGGCTTAAACTTATGGGGCATCTCGTCAGCTAGAAATGGCAATGTTTTCATTTTCTCAGTTCACCATATATGCTGTTCTGTTATGCCTTGGGTCCTTTGTGTGTATGGCAATGTTTTCATTTTCTCAGTTCACCATATATGCTGTTCTGTTATGCCTTGGTCCTTTGCGTGTACATAAGTAGACAGAATATCAAACAGACAAGTTGAAATACCCCGTAATGTGTGACTGCATTGTTTGTGTTTTCGGAAAGAAAAGGGCACACAGTATGCACTGGCCCTGATAATGGAGTATGGTTGCTTAATTGGTGAGATTAAAACTCTCTTGCATTTAAAGTTGACAAAACCTACATTTGACAAAAAGGCAATCAACCATCAGTACAGCGAGTCAGTTTGTGTGTACCAGAGACTTCAAAGAAACACATTGCCACTACAGACTAAAATGTGGAACATTGAAAGAGTGTAGGACTTTGAGCGGAACTTTTTTTTTTCAACAGGACTTTGTTGTTCGGAATGACTCTCCCTGTGGCTCCACCATTGGCCCATCATGTCAGCCAAGCTGGGAATGCAGACGATTGATGTGGGGGCGCCACAACTCAGCATGCATTCCATCCGTGAAATGGGCGACACCACCAGCATTGTACACTCCACAGACCTCTTCCGGGTGAGGTTTACCACTTGTTTGTATTCCGTTGCAAGAAAGTTCTCTTGGAAATTGAGAGACGGTTGGCAATGAAGAAAGACTGTATATCCATGGTTATGAACAGTGAAATTATTGAAACCTGGGATCACAATGTAATGAAACATAAAAGATGTCAAATGCCACAAAACAGAAAGAAACGGCCAGGATTTTTTTTATTCGCTTGATGTATGGTTTGTTTTATTGCAAATTTTGGTTTATATTGAGTTCATGTTCTTTTGTAGCACCATCTGGCAATGAAAGCTAATTCAAAGGCTTCAGCCTTCAGAAAATAAATGTAGAAAGAAACAATATTTTCAAATTCCTAGAGTCGACTCCATGCATTTTGCAAATGGCAGCCATTTCAATAAGGTCATCCTCAAATGGCTTGTCTTTATGCTCTAAGCCTCCTAAATAGCTGTGTGAGAACAAAACAGAGGGTTGCCTCTACCACATGGTGTAGGACTGAATGACAGTTGGTAATTGTAATGTTGCTTATAGCCCAGCTGACCGCAAAAGCCCAGATCAGGGCTGTCACCACGTTGAAGTCAACTCAAAAGTTATTTTTAAAAAAAAAAAATCTCACACATCTCTTTAAAGTACACTTTCTTATAATGCACCAAAAACTGGTAAAACATCTTTCTTCTGTAAAATCTTATATCAGAAAAAAAAAATGTTAATCTCTTCCACAAATTCAAAGATCCTGTCAGGTGGGACATCTCTGAACAAAGTTTTCATGGAGTCGGTGTAAAGTGTTTATGTCTCACATCGTGTAAGTCCCAATACTCTACAAGAATATGTTTCACTGTGAGTGGAACATGACATGGAATGCACCACGGAGCTTCTTCACCATTTAAAAGATAAGGATGGGTGTAAAACGAGTGGCTATGAGTTTCTTGATGTTTGTATTTGACAGAAACCGTTTTGGGCTTATGTCACACAGAACGCATGAAAATTGTCATTGAAATAATGCAGAACGTTAGGAGTTATGTAGGGTTGTTTTGCCTAGTTGTGTCCCCTGACGGTGGTGTCTTTGATGTTGTGTGCAGGGCTTTTTCCAGCTGTTTCCCACAATCCTGGACTCTGTGCAGTTCTAACGTGAGAGAGGGGAGCTCACTGCTGACATGCTTTGACTTCCCCCCCCCTTTTAAACTGGCCATACTGTTGTACTGCGATGCTGTAATGCAAGGAAGTTTGTTTCTTTATCTGCTAGAGGGTTGGTTAACCATCAGGCATGATCACCAACATAGAGATGATCGCATTTAAGACCAGATTACTATGGATTGTGACAATTGTAGGTTGTTACTATGTATTGTGACAATTGTAAGGTGTATATTGTTTTTCTGTTTTCAAATATATCAGGTAAATGTTTACTTACCATAACTTGCACACAGCTATTCCACTTCTGCAATTGTTGCTGCACATTCATGTTTGTGGCTGAAAACGAAAATATGACTAGCCTACAGTTCTAGCTCCATATTGTTTTTTTGTTTGTTTAATGGACATTTTCTCTAGTCTTGTCTCTCTGTGTTTATAATCATTCGCTCAAGGGCTTTTGCAATGATGGTTTCATTGATACTGAAGAAACATAAGTGACTACTTTTCATTTGTGAACAACATTTTTCTTTCTGAGAAAAGACTCTGAGACTGATTGGTTTTTGTAAAAAACTAATATTTGATAACAGATGTAAAATGTTGGCAACGATATCATTTAGTTTTGGAAGATGAGAAATTTACATGAACATAAAATTACGTTGTTGCTGAAATGGAACTTTTCAAGTGTGTGATGTGAGAATGGATGCACAAAATGTGTGGCTTAATCCTGGGAGAGTAATGTTTTGCACTGTATAACCCTGCAGGTAGAAAAATAATTTAGTTGATATGTCATGCGTGCCTCATTTGATGTGTTGGTTTTTGAATTCAGTGTATGCTCAGGTGTATTTGTGTACACATTGTGTGAAAGGAGTTTTCAGCAAGTCAAGATCTGCAGAGAAAAAAAGAAGTTTTCTCTTTAATACAGCTGAAGAAAAGTCTGTCCTTGCATTCATAAGGCAGTTTTCACACAAGTGAATATGCATAAACAAATGCAAATGACAATACACGACTTCATACATATACACACAGAGGCAGATGCACATATGTGCAGAACTTCTCACTTACACATACACACACACACATACGCATTCACACACATGCATGCATGCACACACACACGCGTGGGCGCGCACGCACGCACACGCACACACACACACACACACACACACACACACGTTTTTTTAGTGCATGCAACATACCTCGTGAATTTCCTGTTGACTTGTAATACTTCTCTTCTGCATAGATGGGCTACAGCACTTCTCACTTTTTATCGCTGTGGATTCAGAATGCTCATTGCACTCAAAACTCCGATTTACTGTCTGCATCTTCATTTTGATTCTCCTGCATCCAAGGGCAAACATTAGAGAAATGTTTAAACCAGAAAACCTCTCAGGGTGTGCAAAAAGATCCTGGGTCCATCATTCAAACAAACCTAAGCCAAAATGGTATAGTTTTCACACTATGGTCACATTCTCTATTTTTTTGTGCTTAGTTTTGTTCAAATTGGTTCAGTACTTTAATCATAATCTGGCTGACAGACAAACAAACAAATCACAAGACACGGATGAAAAGATGACTGCCTTGGTGGATGTCAGAAATGGAAAACTGAACCATGCAAAAATCTGGAATCAAATGATAAGGTCTAAACAAATGTTTGCGTTCATGGAGAACCTGTATCAGAGGCTCAGAGATTTGTTGTGCACCCTACTGCTGAGGTGGTGGACATGTCTTGGGTGTCACATGTCTTGGGTGTCATGTCCACCCAAAATACTCCAAAGCACCCAGACACTGTGAAGAACATGCAACACACTACTAGTCCCCAAGGCCAGGTGCTCTGATACCCAGCCAGTTGCAGTACAGCGATTTCTGCAGAGACCAGGTTGGCTTTTTGCAGGGGACAGGGTATGGTCATTCAAATGACAACTGCGTTGTTCAAAGTTTTATTACATCCCAGTGTTGTGCTGTTACTAATAAATGTAATTGTTTGATGATCACTAACATTAACTGGTGAATGGTTTGTGAGTTTTGATTATTAAAACAAGTGAAAATAATTGCTTAGTACTGCCTCTTATGCAGAATGGGTACATGTAAAATTTTTTTCTACACTGGCAAAGATGATTTAACAGATACATGTAAACTACTTCAAACCTCATAAGCACATGTCTTTGAAATGTAGTTTGTGTGATGCCTTTATACAGAAGTATATATCAAATGTCTGTGGGATATATCCTTGATACAAGCATTCAGATGAGATGTCCTTCCGCATGGTTTGTTTAAGATTTAATTTAGATCGACAGACATTGGTACTAACAAACTTGAGGTTTTGGATGTATGTGCATTGAGCGTAATAAAAGAACTGCATTCCAGACTAAGCAGATTGAAAGTTTCTTTTGGAGTTTGTTTTTGACCAGTCTGTGCCTTTGATGCCTGTTTCTTCCATGTTCAAGATTGATCTAAGTATCTGACCTTTCCCATCATAAACAGATGCTTAAGTTCTTGACACACCCCAGCACAAATACAGATACACACCAACAATATTTATGCTCAATGTAGGCTCAGTTCAATTGTGCTTGCAGGTATCAACACATCACACATGTCTAGTTGATAAATTTGACACAAGTCATAAATATCCCACATATTAAGACTTGGTCTGAAAATACAAATGGAAAACACCTCCATGGAGTCATCTGAAAGTGAAGCAGCAGCATGTCAGCAACAGTAGTGGCCCCTTTATGCTTTTGTTATTTTAACTGCTGATGCACATTCTTAGTACATACTGCAGGGTCTCTCACTTTAGTTTGTCATGGACCACCACTTCGATCAAGTGGAGACTTGGGAAAAACAAAACCTTGTCCCCTGTAAATCTGGTAAAAACAAATCTCAATACTTGTTTCCACAGCAACAGTGTTATTTCAGCTGTGATATGTGCACCCACCCTCTCCAGCCCCCCCCCCCCCCCCCCCCCCCCCCCCCCCCCCTCCCCCCCCCCCCCCAAATGCACACATTATATGCCAACTTGCTTATAGAACTGAAAGAATTGGAAAAAAAAAACCCACCCGAAGTTGCTTGCTATTGGTAGCAACATCTGGTAATCTTTAAATGATGGAATATGATGGGCCTACAAAGATTGCTTCAAAGCACAGAAAGCAAGAGAGACAAGGCCTTCAAGTCTTGCATTTTAAGGCTTATAAATGCATTGCAGGGCTATGAACAACATGAGTTGGATCTAGAGGGTGCTCACTTGCTATACAAGCAACATGTGCCACAGAGACTGGTCAGATCTATAGTTAAGCATTTAGGCTCACTACTTTCATGTTTGTTACGTTCATTTCATGACTCCTTACTTCAATATTTATTTTCATATTCTGAACTGTCCCATGTGAAGCAAATACAAGACCAGAGTCACACTGACATCAGGCCCTACATGTTATATATTCTCTATTACACTCAAAGCTACATACAGCATCAGTCAGAGAATCTGCCCTTACCAAAACATAATCATCGCCCAGTCCAACCTTTAAACCAAGTTGTGTCTGACTCTGAGGCTGATCCACAACTGTGCTTTTCTTTTTGTTTTTTGTCTTTGAATATGCCAGCTCCACTAAATGACCTTCCGTTTTTCTGTCATTTGCAAGACTCTTCACTCCCAAATTTCTGTGCCTTACTAATGGTGTAGAAACCATAGGGAGTCTAAAAGTCATACACAAATCTGCTATCCTTGCTAACGTGCTAATGTCTTTGATCTTGCATGGTACTGATTAACTTATTAACCTCAGATTCCGAGACAACGCTGCTTTGTAAACAAAGGTGGCTTCTACTTTCTCTTTCAGCCTGACTTGTCACTTGCTATATAACACATTAGTAGAATGTGCTCCTTCAGGACTGGCAGCTGCACCAAATTCTGATGCCAGTTGCTCACATAAATGATCAACTGATCTTCAAGGCTTCACAGATTGGCATGCAGTCACTGCAGGATGGCGCTCATGTCCAAATGATCTTTCCCAGCACTAAGTCTTCATTTCTACACAGAAAATGGGCCCATCTGCAAATAATGAATAATGACTTGACTTAACCATATCCAGAAGTGCATCTGGACAGGTTTCCTGGCTGGACTGCGATCCTTTCTGACAACACACTGCCATGGCCATTATGATCATCATCCCATGTGGCCTGACGGCAGTGACAACTGGGTCTATCATCCCTGCCCAATGATCCACTCTGGTAAGGGCAGATCCGAGAGCCTAATCCAGCCCTCCCCCTTCTGGTTTCTTCTGGTTACACTTCCAGTCTCATCAGGAAAGGAACGCTACATGTTGAGTAGTCTACATGCTATGCCACAGCTGCCAAGCAGTTAGATCACAGTGGGTAATGAATAACTACAATGAACAGAGCGAGGAGCGGATTGCATGGACAGGACAATGCGGTTGTCTGACATGAATATAACCTTGCATGCTGGCCTTGGATACTTTGCTGACATTTGCGCCAGAAGTACAGTGTGTGTGTGTGTGTGTGTGAGAGAGAGAGAGAGAGAGAGATGTCACAAAGTGGACGCGCTCGCCTCCGGGTGTGTGTGTGTGTGTGTCCCCCATAACCAGATCTGGAATTTATTTCCAGCTTGCTGTACTAAGACGAACATTAAAGATAGGGGAAGTTATTCAGACAGATTTTAGTCGCAGCTTCCTGTACGACAGGGGAGATCAATGCAATTCCACAAGTACAAACTTGTTTGGTGCTAGTTTTCAACGCTCGGTTCCCAGTTATCTTTTCCCCTAGTGAATTATTTTGTGCGCGACGTGTTTATGAACGAGAACAAAAAAATGACAAGCCCGAGGCCAAGTTCATCCGATCATCGGGTGCTGAATTTAGCCAAAGAACTCTCAGAAACAAGAGAACGACGAATGCCCGCGGTGCTGGAGAAACTGAAAGGTGTTCATCAACAATTTAAATTTAATATAAATTTTTGATCTCGCTATGATGCAAATGTTTCGTTAAACATGTAGCTGACACCTGTTTTTCAGTCTGTCCCAGGCACCCTCCCCCCCCCCCGGTGCCTCACCACTTAAAAAAAAAAAAAAAAAAGTATACTTGCAGTTTTGAAAGCCTTCTGCATCTGCATCAAGTACGTTGGTATGAACCAGTTCTGGCATATACACCGACAGTGTCTTCGCTTAACATGGTCACAATCGAACCCATTGAATTTTTTTTTTTTTTTTTTTTTTTTTTTACGCCACATGATGTGGGCAAAGACAGCTGAGGGGATGGGGGTGAGTGGTGGGTGGGATTTTTCTGCGGCTTGTATTGGAAGAAAGTAGCCTTCAAGTTTTAGGCTCACCCTAGACACAGAAATGAGAAGAAGTAAGAATAGATAACTAGTAAAGTGTGGAGATGATGAATCACTTCTACTTTTAACATTGCAGAAGTTACCAGCCCTTGCACTACCTCAAGTAGAACAAAGTCCACACACACACACACACACACACACACACACACACACACACACAAATCATCAACTCATTTGCTGTAGCTTAGTAACTGTTTGCAGAATGGTTAATTTGGTTTGAATTCACTCTGACGAGTTTGGATGTGGTTGTCAGCAGTAACAAGTGGAGCCGAATATCACCCAACTAGGTACTTTCAAACAATTGATGTGAAAGCTTTCTGGGACTTGGCCTCTACTGTTCCATTGGAGATGTTGTTTTGTTCCTAGGAATAAGTGGGAAGAACACATTTCGGTGATACTAAGTGTCTTAGTTTCAAGTGCATCTCCACTGGTCCTTCTGCAAGCTGAATTTGTCAAATGTGACTGATGACTGGTGCAGATTATGCCTCCTCCTCCCAAAATGCATACTGATGCTGATCAAAGAAATGAACAGCCACCCCAGTTCATTTACCATTTAGACTTGTTCTCAACATTTTTTTTTTCTAACAAGATGGTGGAAACTTTGGTGTGTGACTGGTTTGTTTGATGAAACGACAACCTTTTTCAAAATTTAATCAGCACTTTCCCCATGTTTCTCTCTCTTTTGATTAAAATTGTGTTTTTTTTAGAAAGATAGTACTGGGAAAATTTTGAACTGTAAAAGGACATGTACTTTTGACTTGTCACTATGGGGGCCAGGATAGCTCAGTCAGTCGGTAGAGGGCCGGACTCGTAATCCAGGGTTTGCGGGTTCGAATCTCCACAGGCAGAAATGCTACAGGCGGATTTCTCCCTCGCAATTAACATTGGTTCTGACTCCATTTCCCATACAGTCCTTTGAATGAGACTATAATTATAAACAGAGGTTCTGTGTGTGAATGCACGCATAACATCTTGCACACTCGTAAAATCCCTTCACTAACTTTCGGAAGAGAAGGCCAGTTTGGCCATTGGTATGGATGACACGTTACACATAGCATGCACTTTCCCTGAAGATGGAGTATGGCTGCCTTAATGGCGGGATAAAAAACGGTCATATACACAAAACTCCACTCCCTTTGTTGAGCAGATGGGATTAATACCTGCCTGTCTATACAGGGAATGTCCGCAGGAGTTTCAGCCTGCGATGCAGAAGAAGAAGAAGAGAAGACTGTCACTAGTTTTCAAAGGGAAATGTGTGTCTTTCCATGAGAACTGAAGTTAGTTAGAAAATGTTAAGATTATTTCACAAAGCCAGGTGATCTTGTTGTTTGATTAACTTGTCACTAGAGTGCATTTTTAATTTCAGTTGAACTGCAAACCTTGAGGAGACAAGTAAGCCTAGAAAGGATGTCTGCCAATGCCTTTCATTTTTATGTCTAGTGTGCCTTTCAAATGTATGTGTAGTGTGAAGAACCATTTCCCAAAGAGACAAATCTAATAAAAAAACAAACTTTTGTCACAAGGGATTCTTCTTCTCTTTGTCACAAACGTTCAGTCAGTAACAACAGCAACAGTAACAACAACAACAACAAATAAAATAAATGTTGTTTTTGTTGTTGAATTTATCCCATTGGTAAAGGATTTTCCCAAATGTTCATTAGGTAGTAATGGATATGAGAACACTCCTTATCCTAGACAGATACTAGAACAAATAGAACATTTTTATCTGTAAGCTGGGCCTTCTCCCTGTAAATTGTGTTGAATGCAAGTGGATCCTAGTCTATTCTTTTTGAATGTGAGTCTACCAGCTGAAAATTGAGTAGCTGATGTTGATATCAGTGATAACTGATTTTGTGGACATACAGGCATAAATTTTGAACAAAGACTACATGTTTTATTCCAGTTAGAAAAACAACTTTGCCATGTTCTGCTATGATTTCCTTATTACAGAAGTTGATTTCACAAAAAAAATGTATTGAACACTGCACCTGCTGTAAAGTTTGTTATGAATTGGACTGACTGATTCTAGGTTTCTCACTCATTTATCTTCAACACTCAAATTTTACCTGGTTCTGATCTAGAGAAAAATACCAGTTTTGCGTAAGGTGTGAAACCTTTTTCGTCCCAGATATACTGGAAAGTGCACCGGCAGGAACACCGGAAGGAGCCCAGGTTCGAAGAGAGAGTGTGGGAGTACAACATTCTCCACATGCTGATCATCATTGTCCGGCAAGACTTCTCCATCCTGCCTGGAGAATGGAGGAGCGCAGCCAGGCTAGCGCTGCTCATTAGGTGGGTATATACAGGTCACCTGAACCCCAGATGGTCAACTGTGTTTGACCTTTAATGGGTGTCATCGTTGACTGCCTACCAAGGTTGTACAGGTTGCCCACAACCCATCCAGTTTACAGCATGCTTACTGTGTCAGATGACACTGGTTGTACAAAATCCATACTTGCCAAGGAGTCCTCAAGCCTAACCGATGAAGTGAGTCGGTGGGTCATTACACACAACGACCTGCTGCCAGTACTTGAGTCTGAGCTCGTTTGTGTGTACATCATGATACAAACTGAGGATTACATGTGATTGTTGTCAGCATTTCATGGGTTTTTAATTGAAACATGAAAGTGCCCTGTATGCGTTGGGAAAAGAGGTAAGCACTGCCAAGTGTGTTTCAGTGCCGGCAAAAATGGCTTGAATGATACTGTCTATGTGTGTCATCTTTAAAACGTTGTCCAGTTGAAAAGACAAATTGTGTGGTTCATATTCAGGCAGTAACAACAGTCCTGTAGCTCTTGACTGAGAATGGTGCCTGCCATGTACCGAAATGCATGGACACACACACACACACATGCACGCGCACGTGCGTGCGCACACACGCACGCACTCAAGCACACACACACACACACGTGCGTGCGCATGCACACACACACACACACACACACACAAAACACACATGCGTGCGCGTACAAACACACACACACACACACACACACACACACACACACACACACACACACACACACACACACACACACACACAGACTCACAAACTTACACACATTCACTCACTCACACGCGCACGCACACACTCACATGCACACACACACACACTCACACACACACACACACACACACACACACACATACACACACACACACACACACACACACACACACACACACACACACACACACTCACACACACTCATTCAGTGACTGAGATGGGAAAGGAAAAAAGAGACCAAAAAAGTTTAGGCTAGTAATATGTGTGTTTGTGTATTACAGCTGTTTGTCATGTGTGAAAACTGATGCAAATATTATGCTTCTTTTTGTTATCTCATAATGTTCATGTGAAGAAATGATTCAGACGAAACTATGAGATCACAATGATATATAACTTTTATACCAACAAGCGTATTAACTCTCAAAAGTTTTGAGATTTTTTTGCATTTTGCATGAATTTTTCATAACATTCTGCACATTATTTCTAAAATAATAATATTTTTGTGACGAATGTGTCAATTTTGGGTTTTTTAGGTGATACATTGCTTCAGATAACAAAAATGTTGTTTTAAATACCATAATTCCGGGAAGAAAAACCGTCGATCACTGGTGATCGAAATTCAAGGGAAAGAACTGAAGAGAGTTAACATACCTGTATAAATCCATACAGTCAGGCAAGCCGAGGCCTGGACTTAGTGGGGGCGGACAGACGGGAGCTGCACGAGGAACAGCTGCCTAAAGCAGTTCAGAATCTGTTTCTGCTGGCCAAACATATGCAGCAGCAGGTCATCAACATGCCTGTGTCACAGGTAAGTTTCTGAGGAGAATATAAAGAGGTTTGTGTGTTTATACAGGTTTGAGCGTGTTTTAATGAACTGTGTGTTTGCGCAGCTGCAAGTGTGTTTAGTAAGCTTCATGTATACAGGTACATATCCATGTGGCCACTAATGCAAACATGTGTGCAGCATGCAATCTTACATATGCGCACATGTTTACAAGTGTTGACTGCTGTGCGCATGCATGCATGCACATGCGCGCGTGCACACACACACACACACACACACACACACACACACACACACACACACACACACACACACACACAGAAACATGCAAGCATGTGTGTATGCATGCATACATGTATATGCACACTTACACTTTTATACACAGACGAACCATTAACATTAAACACATGCACATGCGAACACTCTCTGTCTCTGTCTCACTCACAAACACACAGAATAGCACGCGCGCACACACCCACACACACACACCCACACACACACACACACACACACACACACACACACACACACACACACACACACACACACACACACACACACACACACACACACACACACACATACACACACATGTACAGATTCTGTTGCTTGTTTCAGTATGCTGGCATTGAATGCTGAACTCATTTTTATGAAAACTGAGAAACTCATTTTTGATAAAGATTTATTTTGTTTTTATAAGTTGAATGTTTCATTTGAATATATAGGTGGTTTCAAGGGTGGTTGTACATGTGCTGCTACGTGTGTGTGTGTGTGTGTTTTATTTTGTATATTTTGTGTGCACGTGTGTTTTTATTGTGCTCCAGGACACCGCCAAAGCCCGCACAGACCTAGTGGTGAACTTCAGAGATGTGCTGGATGCACTAATCTACCTCTGCACTGCCCACTATTTTCTCTGTGAAGAAGGTGTGTCTAATCAGTTTACAGGGGTTGAGGAAAGGCTGGCTTTACATGCGGCCGACTAAGCTCCTTTGACAGAAAAAAAAAAAGTATGAACTGTAAATTCTTTTAAATGTGCAGCTACTTAACACTTTTAATCCTTCATCCATGAGCTACATTACAAAACCTGTGCCAAAGTGTTGCTCAAGCGACTAAACTATTTCATCAAACTTATTTGCAAACTCATTTTCCATAAACCTATTGTCAAGCAACAAATATTTTGTTTCAACATGTGTTAATTTCCTGGGTAGTTTTGTCAGGATTATTTTTTTCCATTTCTGTCTGGCCAAAGATCACACACTGATAGCAAGATATGTGTCAATAAGATCCTAAACACTTTTGGAAATGATTTAGATCAGGAAAGTTATAAATCAAGTCAGGACTCATCAGTAAATTTTTTTTCAATATTGGTGACCAAAAAAAAATTAGCTCCGTTTATCTGACCTAATATTGCTATCATAATGCTCGACTGTGATTAAGTCAGACTTTAAAAAGCATCCCATTGATGATAAAATAGCAGAAGAATCATGTCATATTAATTATGAAAGTTTTTTTTTTTTATCTTCTCAGTGGAATAAGAATAGTTTTACAGACGTTCAGAGTTTCAAGTGAAGAATGTCTTTCAAGTCAAACTGATCAGACCAAACCTACTAGGCATGAAAGACTTTCCGGGATAAACTTAGAAGGACTGAAAGTGTTAATCAAAATGAAGCAATATAAACTGAAATCCAGTTCTTTCCAGCCTTGTTTATGATGTCTCTCTCTTTTTCTTTGTTGCAGACAGAAGTCTTGAAAGTTAGCAAAAGGAAGTATGGAGCTTTTAAAGAGGTTATTAAGGGGTTTGAACAAAAAATTGACTTTTGCCAAAATACTGATCTCTAAAATAAGTGGATAGGTGACTGGCCTGTGTTCTTTATAGATGACTGTATGTGTTCACAGTTATGAATAGTCCCTGGCTGCTACAGCTGCTGATGTCGGATGATCCCAAAACAGTCAACATGGTTATGGCCTTGATGGAAAAAGTTCTTCGATGTGACGGGTGTGTATTTGACTGTGACAGGGAAAAAAGTTTTTTTTTTTTTTTTTTTTTGTCAGATTGTCTAATGATGATAACAAGGGCAGTGGTTATGATAAGAACATTGTTTTGGGGCATGATAAGAACATTATTTGTTGGGCAATACCCATTTGTTTTTGTTTTTTTTTTTTTCCCAGTTTCTTATTTGCTTGTTTGATCTTTGTAACAATAAGTAATTACATCAGTATCAGGTCATTTAGGATGCTCACAGTTAAGTAAATAGTCTTGAACACTATTTAGTGTTTGTCTCTGGTTGAAGGAATCTTGAGACAATGCTCCTGTCACGCAGTGCATATATTGGTACATTTCAATTTTGAACTTTCCCTGACAGTGCTGGGTATCTTTCAGGACATATAGTCTCTCTACCTTCTGTAAATATACATACAGAAAATGTCTTTTTTTTCTGTCGTTCTCTTACTCTGCCTTTTCTTTAATTCCATGTTGTATACAGTTTTATGCTTTATTGGCCCATTCACCTGTCTGTAAGACAATGAAGCCTTTTCCTTTTCACCTGTCACAAGGTATTACTTGTCAGCTGTTCTGCTGCAATGTTGTGATCAGGTGGTGAATTGTCTGAAGCTGTTCTTGTTTGAAGTGTTATACGACTGACTGTGTGTATGTCTGTGTCTTTTTTTGTGGCACTGACATATTCTGAATTGATTTTACTGTATGGAGTGGCATGAATGAAGCAGAATAGCTGTATGTTTGTAAAAAATTGATCTGGGAGTGATAAATTAAGGTGATCTGGTAGTACACCCTACATGACATAGTCTTATATGCCTAAAAGATGTCAGTAGACAAACTATAGTATTACGATCTGATATGTACTTTGTATATAAGTGTGTGGTGTGTGTGTGGCGTGTGTGTGTGTGTGTGTGTGTGTGTGTGTGTGTGTGTGTGTGTGTGTGTAAATTGCCTGAATGATGTGTGCATGTAAGAAAAAGATTGTGTATGATGTGTATGGTAAAAACTCTGTATATATGTGTGTGAGTGTGTGTGTGTGTGTGTGTGTGTGTGTGTCTTTCATTTAACGTCTATCCACTATTCGTGATATTAGACGGGGAAAAAAAAAAAAAAAAAAAAAAGTGAATGTGTATGGAAGTATGCGAACGTGCACATAATGTGTGCATGTGTATAAAGTCATAAGTGAAGATTAACATAAAACAAAATACTTAAAACCAGCAACTAACTAATCAATTAAAGTCAAAACGCATGAAAATAGTTAAAAAAAAAATATCCTTTGCTTCCCCCCACCCCCCCCATCCCCCACCATGTATTATCCACCCCCCCCCCCCCCCTTTCTTCTCCCCCCCCCCCGCAAATAAAGTTAATAAAAATGTTATAAGTATTTTCCAATAGGGGGGTGCGTTCTAAATGTACAAAGATTCATACGTTAAAGCTGGTGCCTCAAAAATAGCCTGCACAGTATTTTGCTTCAATACTGGAATGGTTTTTTTTTTCATATCACTGCATAAAACAAATATGATCTGGAGTAATTTTGTTTCCACATAAGCAAACTACGTTTTTTACATATTTTGTTTTAAATGCATTAAGTTTCCACCTGTACATTAATGAGAGTAATTTTTTTATTACAGTTAAAATTCTCTTTGATTCTTTTAATATCAAACTGTTCTTTATTGACGTAATCTACCATACTATATTCGAAAGCTTTCCAGATATGTGACTTCACTAAGTTACACTGTTCATGTACTGATAAGGGAAATCAAACAGTTCTGAATCAAAACTATTTTTGGCTCCACGTTTAGCTGCCCTGTCTACTTTTTCATTATAATGAAAAGAACAATGTGAAGGAATCCAACAAAAAGCTACATGGGTTCCTCTTGCAATTAGCATGTGTATCATGCAGCTTATCTCTATGATCATTTCAGGTCTTGTGTGCAATTGAAAAACTGTTAATGCCTGAAGAACTGATTTAGAATCAACACAGAACAGAATTTGAAATATTGTTTTTGGAAAGTTTAAAAGGTAATTTAAAGCCAGGAGTATTGCTGTTAATTCTGCTGTAAATATCGATTTATTAATTCCGATATAAATGATTTCTCTACTCTTAAGTCTGGTATTAAGAATGCACAACCTGTTTGTTTTACCAATGCACGAACCGTCTGTGTATATTTTCAAATAATTTGAATAGTTGTTTTCAACATGACATTTGATATAGCTTGATAACAGATTTATGTTTTCATCTTTTTTTATATTGGTATGATCAATATCAAAATGTGCTTTATTCAGCTCCCAAGGTGGTATAGGAGAAAATAACGGTCTAATGGATAGTGCATTGTTCGATTGAAACTCCAGAATCGGTAATACTTTTTGATGTGTAAGTTGCCAGTGTTTTTTGAGAAGCTATAGATTTAGCTCTTTTAGGAAAATCAATATATCTGACCTCATTTTTATTTCAGATGTAATGTGCGTTTTATTACTTGTACTCTTGATAAACAAATTTACAACACGCTAACTCTCTCTGTATTCATCTAAGGGAAGCATCTGCGCTTCGTAATACGTACGAGAAGAGCTAATTTCAATGCCTTGCATTCAATACTTTCAAGCTTTTTCAAAAGGTATTTAGGAGCGCTAAAGATTACCTCTTGGGCATATGTTATTTTCGACCTCATTAAAGATTTACACAGAGTTATTAATGTAGATGAATTCTGTCCCCATTTTTCTTTAGAAATAATTTTAAGGAAATTTAATGTTTTCCTCGCCTTTGTTATGCGCGCACGCGCGCGTGTGTGTGAAATGTGAAAATCCTTTGATTCATTTGTCTGAAAATTCAGTGAACCACAAATGTAAATTATTTCCATGAGTTGAGCTTTATGTATGTAATACATTTACCCTGCTGTATGGGCAGCCATATTATGTTGACGGGGGGAAGGGACTCGAAGTTCACATGGATAATGTTGTTTCCCAAAGCAGTCATAATCACAACGTTGTTATGCTTCACGCAGGCAATGCGTGAGGTTTTAGCCAAACGTTTACAATCACTTTACAGTGAATGTCATAAATGTCATGTATTCTTTCAGCAAAGCATTATCCAAAGTGAAGGAGCAGGACCTGCTGAATCTTACAGATGAACTCGTTTACAAGCTGACAGTCCACAACGATATCTCCATTGCTGCGTGAGTTGCTAGTCATACAATATCTGTTGTTGTTGTTTTTTTTCCTCCCTTTTAGATAATGATTGGAAATGAAGGGTAAAAACATTAACTGGATAAAATGTAGGCCTGCATCTACTTCATGATTGTCTTTCATCACGTGACTGGAAATGTCTGATAAAGTTCGCTTTATTTTGAGCAGGCTTGTGCAGTCATACATTTTTTTCAGAAATTTTGAATACCACTCTGTATTAAAGAAAAGTACGCGTAATAACCAATAGCACCATAAAATACCCCAAATAAAGTGTTCTGTGATCAAAATTGATATGAAAGCCTGTTTCTCTCACTTTGTGTGTGTGTGTGTGTGTGTGTGTGTGTTTTGTGGTGTGAAGAACCGGCCTTCTCTCAGTATCAGTGCTACAAGATGAGTCCAGATAAACCTGGATGTGTTTGTGTATGTGGAGTCCAGGTAAACCTGGATGTGTTTGTGTATGTGGGAGACAGAATGAATGGGTGTGGGAATAATTTCACAGAAGGGAGTGAATAGGAAATAGCAAAAAGACAAACAAACCCAAATAAACAAACAAAAAAACGACAAACAAAGAAAAAAAAAAGGAGAAAAAAAGAAGTGATAGCAAAAAACGACAAATAAACGAACAATCTACAACCAAAAAAAGAAAGAAAGAATCCATATGAAATTTTGAGGTAGCTTGTGTAATTTCTTTGCTAGTTCATTTTTCTGTTTTGGGTTTATTTGATCAATTACTTTCAGGCCGTAATCCATAAGCGTTCCATGCAGCTTGTTACATGTTCTAGTTTTCATGGTGTGGTTTTTTATGTTTGTAACAGGAGTGCTGTGAGAGGTGTCTGTTGCGGTTTTGTGAGTGTCACAAACCGTTGGTGGAGTTGCTGTTTTCCCGATACAAGTGAGTGAGTTTTTCTGTCAGTGATTTGACGATGGTATAAAACATGAGGCACTAAACTCGTTCCTTCATTTCTTCTTTGTTGGCTGTCATCTCCTTTTCAGGCATTTTGTTTCTCAGCTGTTTGTGTTTTCTTTGGTAATTTGGGTTTCTGTGCACAGCATGTGTTTGTGAGGTAACGGAAAGATTAAAGTTTTTTGCTCACAAAGTTACGAAGAAAAATGGGACGATATGTTGTGTACATGTGATGTGTGTAGTACCGAAGGTTTGCAGCTAATGAGATTGTAGGACATAAACCCTTGCTAAAGATTTGCACATTACAAATTTTAAAAGTTAAAAGGGTGCATAGTGTGTATATGATGTGTTTGTCAACAGACGTTCGCAGCTAACAGAATTAGGAATACATTTGATCTAGTGTGTATGTGGTGTGTGTGTGTGTCATTGTGTGTGTATGTGTGTGTGTGTGAACAAAATTAGGAAGAAATGTGATTTTTTGTTGTGTGTGTATGGTTTGTGTGTGTGTGTGTGTGCGTGAGTGTGTGTGTGTGTGTGTGTGTGTGTGTGTGTGTGTGTTGACAGAGGTCTGTAGCTAACAAAATTTGGAAGAATGAGGAGGTTCTGTGTGTGAGTGTGTGTGTGTGTGTGTGTGTGTGTGTGTGTGTGTGTGTGTGTGTGTGTGTGTGTGTGTGTGGGTGAGAGAGATGGCAGAGGTTTACAGCAAACAAAATTAGGAAGAATTATGACCTGTGATGTGTCTATGGTGTGTGTGTGTGTGTGTGTGTGTGTGTGTGTGTGTGTGTGTGTGTGTGTGTGTGTGTGTGATGGCAGAGGTTTACAGCAAACAAAATTAGGAAAAATTATGATTTGTGATGTGCCTGTGGTGTGTGTGATGATAGAAATTTACAGCAAACAAAATTAGGGAAAATTATGATTTGTGATGTGCCTGCGGTGTGTGTGTGTGTGTGTGTGTGTGTGTGTGTGTGTGTGTGTGTGTGTGTGTGTGTGATGGCAGAGGCTTGCGGCCATTGCTGAGGAGATGGGAAGGGCGGGGGGCGGGGGTTGAGCGTGATCTGAAACAGATGTACACACTGCTGGAGTCAGGTTCTGCTCTCCGAGCGCAGTCTCAGGTATGACTTTTTTTTTTTTTTTTTATTAAACCTCCTTGAAAAGGTCCTTTTCTTTCAAGATTGTAATGATTGCTGTCCATTTACAATCAGTATGGCAAACAGTTTTCAAGAGGATGTGTGTAGAACATGTAAACCAACATCTTCATTAAGCATATGTTGCTGGACCACAGCTAAGTTTGTATGATATGCATACTTAAGGTCAGAGAGCATTAATGTTACAGAGAGTTTCGTTACTGCACCAAACAAGCTTGGAATTTTTTAAACCTAGCCACGTTCTGTTCCAAAGTAACAGAATGGCGCCAGGGAGACTTGCTCTCCCCTTCACTATATTCACAAGCACTAATTTCTTCCTACTCCCTTTCCTCCCTCTCTTACCCAACCACGTGCATGACTCTCACGTATGATTCTGCTATGCACAGGGCTATGTTCGGAATAAACTGTAATACCTGAATGCATGTGCATGCGCGCACACACTCGCATGCACACACACACACACACACACACACACACACACACACACACACACACACACACACACACACACACACACACATATTCACACACAAAACCAACAACAACAAAACCTAACATTTGGTAAGGTTTATTATCAAGAAGTTCAGATTTCCCTCACATGTTTTTTTTTTTTTCTTGAAACAGATTATATGATATTAACGAATGGTAAGACAAACAGTGTAAGTATTTGATTATATTATATCTTTTTTTTTTTTCCTTATATGTAGCATGCAGTGGTGATGAAATCAACTAAACACCTGAACTGTCTCATAAGATCATCCAGGAGGGAGTAGACACTGGGAGATACAGACAATCATGAAATGCGCTCACAGTTGTACATTGCCCCACTGTTCTAGCCACCTCTTTGGATAGTGATGACGTGACTGCAAGTAAGTGATGAGAACAAAAACCACAGGTGTACTGTGTACATTGAGATAAGCTTTGAGCACTTCACGTTATTTTCTGAATGGATAAGGGGATTGAAATTTTTATATTAAGTACACTTTTTTTTTTGCCTGAAATTAGGACTCAAATTTTCTTTGCAGATTTGCACGATTTTGGGCAAACCAAATTTCAGGTTTGCTGAATAGTGGTGTTGGATACGGATCAGTCCATTTGTGTTTGGCAAAGTTTGGTTTATCCATTCCAAAGTAAAGTTTATTTGATGTGTGTAGACCTGTGGACCACGACGGACATCCATGATGACGATGACCTGTAGATCCTGCAGCAGAAAAAGCACTATCATTTCCAGCCCATTTCTGCAGTTTTTGTTCTGTTCAGTGTTCAGGAAATGAACGCGCTGGTGTCTATCAATGAAGATTGTATAATGCCAAGAAGGCATCATCGTTCTATCAAAGTTAAACTTTCACCTCCTCTCTGCTGCATGTCGGATTGTGGTTTATGTGTAAAAATCCCTTGGCATTTGTGTGTGTATTTCTTCTGGATAGAGTTGCAGAGCAGATTCTTGATTCACGAGAACTGCAAAAAATATATATATATATATGGAATTGTAAATGAGTCTAATTCTTTTCAAGAGCAAAGAATGAACTGCTGCCCTGCCAAATAAAGGAGTGAACAAATTTACAAGAAAACACAAAAATGCATTTCGACCTATTTGGTCTTCTGCAGACAAGACAAATAACTTTCAAGACAATGAAAACAAAAGGCAAACAGGCTGTCACTTACCTCTTCGAATTAGGAGCAAAAAAAGCTAGGGAGTGGAAACGAGGCTGTAGGGGAGACAACACGTGTTGAAATAATGATAATGATGGTAGAATTAAGAAAATACTACTACCACCACCAGTAACATAAATGATAATAGTAATGATGGTCTTTAAATTATATACAACTACTACTACTTATGATATTTATGATAATAACAATGATGATAGTATAATTATATAATGAAAATATGAACAATAATGATAACACTAGTTTTGGTAATGATAATCATAATACTTACAGAAAAAGAGGAAGGAGAGGGTTAGAAGATAGGTACAGTAATATGATTATCATCACAGTAACGGTAATGACAGTGATGATGATGAAGACAATGGGGGGGGGGGGGGGGGGGGGGGGGGGGGGGGGGGGGGGGGGGGGGCTGCCATCAGCCATGGTAAGGTCAAGTCATACTGTTCATAACCCAGCCAACCACAGAGGTCATGCCAGGGCGGGATGGTCAATTCCCAACATAATGATTTTTGTCGTGCTGAAAGGGGGGTCGTATCCTCCACAGCTAGCATTCAGTTTTAGCAGACAGAGCAAAAAGATAAAGAAATGACATTGTGTAAAATGGGGTAAAAGATTGGGAAAAAATACAGTGTGTACAATGTGGTTCATATTACCGCTGCCTAGAGAAGTTATCATTGAGAGAAAACTGCAGAGCATATGTGGAATGAAAGAAGACACACTGAACACTTCGTTCATTGTGAACACTGCCCTATTCTGTGATGTTATGTGTGGAATGAAAAAGAAGAGGCACTGTGTTTCACTGTGAACATTGCCCCATTCTGTGGTGTTCAGAGAAAGAATGAAGCAGCCAGCTACATCCAGGCTGTGTGGAAAGGGGGGTACTCACCAGACAGCGTTTACAGAAGGCCAACAAAGTCTTCGCCAAGTTCCAGCGTTCTTACAGGTAAAACGTCTTACGCTAACCGTCCATCTTACAGAGCATTAGTTGAAAGAAGTGTACAATGCTTCATTCATCTCAGTCGAATGACTTTTCTTGATATCTTTAAAAAAAAAACCCACCTCTTTCACTGAAAGACATATAAATGGTGTAAGTCAGCGATTCTTTGTCTGTACTGTCAAATGTTCGAACCTGAAAGTCATTTGAAATTAATTATGTGCCTTTGTTTCACAATGGGATGAAAAATTATTTACCTAGTTATCATTTATTAAAGGTGATTTCCTCCATTGATTGTATCTACCTCCCTCACTCATGGGTACATTGAAGGAGGGGGGAGTGGGTGTCTTTCAGTAAAAATTTGTATCCCCACTTTATGGAAATTCAAATTCTTCCTCTTTTTTTGGGGGGGGGGGGGGGGGGGTTGCTCTATCTGTCTTTTTGTCATAAATTTCTTTTTTACTGTCAGCCAGTGTGTGTGTGTGTGTGTGTTTTTTAATGACATCTCTGAAAAGGCAATGTGTTTTCAGCTGGGTTATAATTACACTGAAACCTACCTCATCAGATGCCTGTTGTGTATTTTATGCAGAACATGTTAAAGATAGGATTTAACAAATTTACTTAGATGAGAACAAAGCTGATGATTATGGATTGTTATGAACAATGATACAGAGTATGTAGATTTGTAATAATTTGTTTGATGACAAGTCAACAGTGAAGTGAAAAATGAAAAGGAAGGATTACTACATTTAGTTAGCTCCACAAACTGTATAGAAACTTGTGTTAAGAATGAAGACAGTTTGATTGTTTGAACAGATTGGAATCTTCTAGTTGAGACCGCATATTAATTTCTCTCTCCACCGTTCAGATTGAGGAAAGCGGAAGAGGACCACAAGCTTCTGGAAACCCGAGTGCAGACAGAACTGCAGCGCCGCCTGGTGGCCAACCGCCAGCGACTGATGGTGCAGCTGAAAGAGAAACATCTCCAGGTCTTGGAGATCTTGCCCGCAGGTAGGAAACAGATGTGGAAAGAGTTCAGATATGCGAGTTGTGTGTGTGTTTCAGAGGATACTGTCTTATTTCTTCCAGCAGATCCTTGAAACGTGTGTGTGTGAGTGTGAGTGTGTGTGTGTGTGTGTGTGTGTGTGTGTTTGTGTGTGTGTGTGTGTGAGAATCAGCCCCTCACCCTACACATGCACACACACACATGCACACACCAGGAAATAGAAAACAGGCATGTCCAGTCATCATCCATGACGATGGAGTGCTGCTGTGTCTTCATGGTGGAGTTTGAAGAGTCACATACACAAAAATCTCTCTGATGGTAAGGTCTAGCTGGCGATTGAGGAAGAAACACAATAGGAATGTGGTTGATGGATGAGTAGTTTTAAAGTCTCTGTAATGAGGAAGAAGCAGAGTAGGAAACTGAATGAGGAATGTGTTATTTTGTTCAGCCTCCCCCTAATCCCTCTCCTCCTTTCTGTGTGTATCAATGGCATCGGGGAGATATGACACTGCCACAGACTTATTGCTGAATACCGGGCATGTGCTTGTGTTTGTTGACAGACCAGATAGAGAAGTACCTGATGAAGGAGAAGTCTTCGGCAGCCCTCAAGATCCAGACGATGTGGCGTGGCCATCGGGAACGCACCCAGCTGACCCGGCGTCAGGAGGTCGCCCAGCAAGTCAGAGCAGCCATCAAGATACAACGAGCTGTACGGGGAGAAGATCGGTGTTTGTGTGTAGTGTGTGTCTGTAGTGTGTGTGTGTGTGTGTGTGTGTGTGTGTGTGTGTGTTTGCTGGTTTTGCACCAGCTAATGCTGCCCCCCTCCCCCCCCCCCCTTTGTTTGGAGTAGAAGGTTACCACATTGCTGTTGTTGTTGTACCTTGGCTGAAAGACTCCAGGGATCATCTGAACAGCCGAAGCACTTGAACACTATGGTACAAATGCATCAGCTGGGGATGAGAACATTACGTGTGTGACCGTTTCTGATTACCCTGCCACGTGGGCAGCCACACTCTCACTTCGGGGGATTTTGGAGACTGATAATGTTATGCTAGGAGCTTGTCACGACTGAAGACAATCCCAGCATAACTATGCAGAGCATAACAACATTTTGATGTAGCCTTGGTGTTCTAGCCTATGTCATTGTAAAATGTGTGCATGTTTTTACAAGAAAATGCAAGCAGCTTGCAGTTTTGGTTCTGGAGAAGTGACCATTTGCTTGTATAAATGTTTCTAAAGTCCAGAGAAGGCCTTGTAATCCCGATAGTCCTTTTAAGGGAACTGTGTGGGAACCAGTGGAATATCAAATCCTAAATTTATCTCTAATTCATAAAGTCATTGACGTGTCGAGACCACTTCAGTTGTGTATTGAGTCTGGTCTTTTCAGTAAAGTAGTTTAGTTGTAACACATAGAAGACTGAAGCGAACGGGTTGTGGTAAGGTGATGGGTCATATTATAGAAGACTGACTGGCAGGCAAAAGATTGATGTGCAGGCAGGTACAAAGGGCATGTAAAACTGTGCTGACAGTTGTTACAAAGTTATTGACGGACTTTTCTGTGAACCAACTCGTTCTTGTTCGTCAGTGAAGTGTGTGTCTCTCACCTCGTTTGGGACCACCATCATTTCTACACCCCACATCTGCAGCTCCTGCTGCTGTTGTTGCGACTGCTGTTGCAGCTGTTACTGGTGCCACTGTCACTTCTACTGCTGCTGCTGCTACAACACTACTGCTTCTGAAGTCAAGAAAAACTACTGCTGTATCGCTGTAATGACTATACCTGTTGCTGCCACTGCTACTGTTGCTGCTTTGACTGCTACTGTTGCTACCATTATTGTTGCTGCTTTGATCAGAACAACTATAACTGGTGCAATGGCTGCATCTGCCGCTGCCACTTCTACCATTGCTTGCCGCGATTATTACTCTGCTGCTGCCACAGCTACTGACGCGACGACTGTTACAGCTACTGCTACTATTACAGTTGCTATCACTGTTGCTGCTGTTTCTACTGTTGTTCCCATGCCTGCTAATACTGCTGGCAGTACTGTTGTTACTATGACCTATATATTGTTGCTGCTACTACTGTTGACGCTGTGATTACTGCCACTGCTGCTGTGACTACTACAGCTGCTTTTACAGCTTCGGCTGTTGCTGCTATTATGATTGTAGTGATGACTATGGTGACTACTTTTTGTTGTAGTCTCTGTTACGACTAGGATGACGTATCGATGATGGCAACAGTGTGTTGAAGTTTGTCCCTCTGCGCAGGTGCGGCAGTGGCTGGACAGAACAGAGCGACGGCAGCAGAAGTTTCCCACGCACCTCAAGCCGTCGGGTCTGACCGATGAACGACGCGTTCAGCTTCAGGAGATCATCACCCGCCGGAGACAGGAGCAGCCTGTAAGACTGACTGTGGTTTTCTGAACGGTATCGCTTTAAATGAAAGGGGAGAGTATGAGCGTATGTGTGTTGTGTGTGTGTATGTGTGTGTGTGTGTGAGAAAGAGAGAGAGAGAGATCGTGTGCAGTGCAGAAAATGTAATGATGGGAAAGCAGTACGGTGGGAGTTCATGGTAATGATCACCAGAAATCCCAGAACACGGTGTTTGGCTACCTTAAATGCTGTCTTGGTTAATACAAGGAAAACGAGGACCTGAAAGTTCATTTGTGGAAGGACTGTTTGGGTTATACCGCTGGAACATCCGTTACATTATTGAAAATTGGGGTTCTGCTTTTTAAGGGTACTTAGAGGCCTGTGCAGATATGATTAGGCAAAAAACACAAATGTTCCAGAAACTTCCTCAAAACACACACACACACACACACACACACACACACACACACAACCAGCACTGACTAAATCAAAACTTCGCTAGAAAAATATCAGTCTTCACAGGAAGGGAGTGTTTATCACCAGATTTCATAGTGTAATTATGTGAGACTGTTGTTGCAGCGATGAGGTGTGCACACTTCGGTTAACCAACAGCCAGAGAAATATGCATGACAAGTGGGCCAACTTTTTTATCAGGATGGGGTAAAAGCATGGATGGAGTTCTACAGATCGGAGCCCACTGTGCAGGTTCATCTTGCCATGTTCAGGGCGTCATGTATGTGTGTGTGTGTTGTGCATGCAGCTGGGGCATTTCCAGCCAGTGCACCCGCTGTTAGCCGTTGTAGGTTCAGTGTGTGTACAACGCATGCCAAGTGTGTATTCAGCGTGTGTCTGATGTGTGTAAGTGGCTGTCTAGTGTATATCTAGTATGTGTTTAGATTTTAAAAATGTTACCTAGAGCATGTCTAGTTTATACATCCTGTGAATAAACAGGTTGATGTGCAGTGTACATTTAGAGCATGTCTTGTATATTATCCAATGTACATGTGGTGTATGTCCCACCAGCTGTATATTATCCAATGTACATGTGGTGTATGTCCCACCAGCTGTATATCATCCAATGTACATGTGGTGTATGTCCCACCAGCTGTATATTATCCAATGTACATGTGGTGTATGTCCCACCAGCTGTATATCATCCAATGTACATGTGGTGTATGTCCCACCAACTGTATATTGTCCAATGTACATGTGGTGTATGTCCCACCAACTGTATATTGTCCAATGTACATGTGGTGTATGTCCCACAAGCTGTATATTGACCAATGTACATGTGGTGTATGTCCCACCCAGCTGTATATTGTCCAATGTATATGTGGTGTATGTCCCACCAGCTGTATATTATCCAATGTACATGTGGTGTATGACCCACCAACTGTATATTATCCAAAGTACATGTGGTGTATGACCCACCAACTGTTCATCCATTGTATATCTCCAGCATTATCCAACACATATCCAGTGAACCCCTGGTGTTTAGCCATGCATATCTCATCGTGCGTAACTGGTGTCATCCAGTCTCCTTCTAGCGGCACACTTCTAGCGCACATTCACGTCCATTGTTTGCCCACAGACCGGCAGAAAGACACGGGGGGAGGAGGTGGAGGAGATTCACAAGTCAGCGGCTGAAATGCTGGCGCGACACTACGCCCACATCCGACACTCGCGCAAGAAGCAGTACCAGTGGGAAAACCTCCTGGCTCGCCTGGACACGGACTCCGAGCTCCTTGTCTGTGAGTGGACTGTTCCCCATCACATGACCCGACAACACTTTTCACCTCATTCAAGTCTGGGGTATACCAGTCGCCATGGCAGAGTGGTGTCAGTGTTGCGGACCCACGGCTGGGAGGTTGTAGGTTCAATTCCCATTAGAGCCATGTGGAATTTTTCTGGCCTGACCAGCTGCTATTCAGAATTGAGTTTGTTATAGGCTCAGTTGGGAAGACTGGGACCACACGGTCGAGTTGCATCCACTAAATGGATGTGTCTCTGAGAGTTGCTCAAATTTCCTGACCAACACTGCAAGTGTCTGTATCTATCGGCCTGGTTGACATCAGGATACATTATGAAAGTAAGCGTAGAGCACAGCCCTGTCCTGCAGTCTCAGACTGGAATGGAAATCCATAGCATCATTTTCATCACCCTCATTCTCCTCTATCAGCATTGAAAAAAAAAGTTTCACATTTTGTGGCCCTTCATGTCCAATGCTAATGGTGACTTCAGTTTTGATGTCCTCTCCATGTCTATGGCCTTGGTTTGGTTTTGATAGGGTCACTGGTATCAGCTAATTCATGAGGGCTGTCATTGGGACGAACATGGTGGCGCCCTCTGGAGAGAGAGCTCACTCATGCTGGCTCTGCAACTAAGCAGTTATTGTCATCAGGAGGGGGCATAATAGGTGGTGTCCTGCGTATGTTGAATCAGAACAGTGCTACTGAGCACCCACCAAGGCGACTCAGCAGCAGTGCAGTGTCTCCTCTGGTGGGTTGCTTTTGGTGACTTGACATTGGTTGATCCCTGTGGATTGCTGGTGCCGGCACTGAGGCGGATTGGGCCCGGCTGTCGCTTGGATGGAAGATGAGCGGCACGGGTGCAGTGCCCCTGAGGTGGCCCTGAAGAAGGGACAGGAAAAAAGAAACAGAAATTTGGGGTACATGTTGACATGAAAGACCAATGAAATGAATTAGTGGAGAGGTTTACTCTGGTTCCAGTAGTTGAGAGGGATCTCCACAGGTCATCACTTGTCTGATGGGTGAGCAGGTAGCCTGGGGGGATAATTCATTCACCTGGGAAGGGAGAGAAAACCTGGGTTTGTGGTTTGAGTCTCACACAAGGCATTTTTTTTCCCCCTTTCCTCTAGGCCCTAAATGATGGTTTGGGTGCTAGTCTTTTGGATGAGACAGTAAAACAGGGATCCTTGTGTAGCAAGCATTTAGCACAGGCATAAAGATTCACAGCAACACGGTAGTTGTAAACTCTAGTGGAAAATCCTCATAGGTTGATAAACAAAACAGACTAAACAACAATCAGGAAAAAAAAAAAAAAAGAAAAGAAAATAGTGATGCTGTAGGTTGATCATGTGTTGTTCAGGGAAGACCCAGAATATGGCAGGAAACAGGTGTTGTGATGATTAACGTAGACAGTTATGGATACACACTGTGCCTAGTGTGTTCATGAAGAGCTGAAATGAAGGTTTGGAGGTTTGAAATGAGCTGAATTCATAGGGGTGGGGGGGTGGGGGTGGTTAAGAGGCTCCATAGTGCTATATAATTCTGAAAACAAGAGCCTGAAGGTGGCTGTGCGCCCATGCTGAGGAAAGAAGGGAAAGGAACAAATTCATTTCAAGGCTGTGAAAGGTGAATCAAAGGAAGTCACTCTGAGTGTAAAGTATATTATTGAAGTGATGTGAGAGTGGTGGATTTCAACTCCCTTCTGTCCCATAACATTTAAGGGGTATGTTGATTTGCTAAGGCGATGTGCTCACTGTGTAGGAAGAAGATACTTTTTTGGATCAGTCGGTGTATGTTAACACTATTTTCAGTGGGAAAAATTCCCATTTATTCCTTTGTGAATGTTTCTGTCTGTGTTGGTAATGTTTTAACCAAGAAAAAAATACTCGAAGGAAGCATGCATGTAAAGTTATTCATTTTCTGTTTCTCCTTTTATATCAAGTCTATCACTGACCCTCGGGAATGTTTGTGTGTTATGTGGTCCATGCGTCTAGACTTGATCCATTTTGTTTCCTGTCTCTCCACCAGTGGCGCCACCCCTCAAAGACGTGACACAGAAGGACGTGGACATGTACTCCAGTCGCTCCCTGCCCGTCGCCACCAAGGCCAAGGATCAGCACAACGCCACGCGCAGCAGCGCCTGCAGCGACCCTGGTGGCGCCGTCGTTGGGAGGAGGACGATGACTTGGTCATTATGGATGAGGACATGGAAGAGTTTGAAGCTGACTTTATGCTGCTGATGTCAACGCTATAAAAAAACTTGCAGCTGTTGGAAGATGACTTGTTCCTGTTTCCCCCCCCACCTTCCCCCCCCCCCCCCCCCCCCCCCCCCCCCTGCCATGCCATTGCTGTTGAGTCTGCAAATTTTCAAGTGGGCCATTATGAGGTGAATTTCTTGTAGATTGTCGTCTGACGGTATTATCGGGTACAAACATTGGATAGATTTTTATTTCGATGGAAACTGATATCAAAACAAACAAACAAAAAAAACTCATGTATGCAGTAACTTCAGATATTTAAACTTACTCTGGTATTTCATATACAAATTGTCATTGGCTGTGAGAAGAGTGAAATTTTAAAGATGGAATGTTTATGGCAACCATTCAGCTGAGAACCGAAGCAAACTGACTTCTTATTGTCCATACAATCAAATTTTCTGTTCCGTTACAAGTGGAGCAATCTCTATGACATGTCTAACCCAAATATTCATAAATCAACTTTAGGAAAACAGAAGCATCAAGGAATTGAACAAAAGAAAAAGTTGAATTCTTTCCCTTTTCAAAGCTTCAGCGCTTTCAGAAAGTCTTTTGGAAAAAAGGTGGCTTGTCAGTAAAAATGAGGTGTACTAGCATGCTCACCACATGATCATTGAACTAGTACAAACACCATCTCAAACCATGACCCTATGGTATCTGGATGTTTCAAATCAAGGAGGAACTGGGAAGAGCAGCAGAATAGGAATAATGACATGTAAAAGATACGACAGAAATGGGCGGAAGAAACAAGAAAAAAGGACATTTTCTATGAAGAGATTTTTTTTTTATTCACTCTACTGCGACACTGAGCCAAGTCGTTTGGGGGCAGTCAGTGTCAAGCCAGGACAGTGAGAAAACTTTGGATCTGATTGTTTGACTACAGAAGCAGACTGAGTGTTTGTAAACGTGAAAGAGTGCAAGTGTGTGAGCTAGTAACCAGTGTGTTTGATCCTCCTGCCCAGTTTTTCTTACTGAAACTGCCTTACAGAATCTGACTGCTTGTTGAGGTTAAACCAGTGGAGAATTACAAGCGTCAATGTGTACACACGCATGGAAGCATATCCAGACCTGTTTACCTCAGATTTGTGTACCTGTAATATCTCGGACAGAAACCTGCAATTTGAAAAAAAAAACAAACAAAAAAAAAACCCGTATCTTCATAACTGCAATACTTTTGCAACTTTTGAAGATTTGGTAGAGCCAGTTGTCGGCGCATAAAACTGCTTTATCGCCATCTTTGACAAGGTAAAAGATGCAAGGCATGCTGCTTTTGACCGAAACGGTAGCAGATGAAACTTCATGTTTAACAATTTTCTTTCTTTGATTTTTTTTCCCATAATTTTTTTTTTGGGGGAAGGGGGGGGGCATAATTCCCGTAATTTAGATTTTTCTTTCCATAAAAATTATGGCACAATTCTAAGGGTAAACAGGTCTGTTTATCAGATGTAGTCATCTTCGTACATGTACCATTTAATTACAGTGCTGGAGCAATCCATGGCTATGCATTTGAAATTGCTGAAAAGTTTTTTTTTTTTTTTCTTTCTTTTTTTTTTTTTCTTATTCTGGTGTATTTTCAGATCCCACTCCCCGACCCCCAAATCATTGCGCAATTAGAAGTAGACACAATCGATATGTCGTTGAAGATCACCTGATCTCTTTCCCTAAATAACGATCTGTCCATCCAGCTGGTGTGCCGCCAGGTGAGTGTTGATTGCCTGCATTGACACCATCTGTGTCAGTGGAGATCAATTAGTAATTGAGTCGGTCAGCTGTCGCAGGCTTTCAGTCATTCTACGCATGGAATGCTTTTGTGTCATGCCAAGGAAGATGATGGTGGTAGAGGGGACATAGGAGATGGATGGGGGAGGGAGGTGATTGATGGTTGAGGAGAGTTCTTAATGTTGGCTGTGACAGTAGTTGTTTATGCCTTATGGGAGTGGATATGTGTGTATTACAAACATTGCAGGTTTGGACAGATTGGTCAGTATTTCACACTGCCAAACAACGAGACACTGGTTACCTCTCTTGTTCACTGCAGTATTTTACTGGATGGTCTCGTTTATAACCTTACTGGGAAACTTCAAAATTAAAAAGCTTCAATCCAAATTCACATCACCCCAATGGCTTCCTGATCCTCAGAGAAAGAGTGCATTTTAGTCTGTGTCTGCTGCAACATAAGTACAGATTCTGATTGGACTGTCTCTCTGAGATGCTTCAGATCAACACACCCTTTTCTTTCCTTCATTCCTCAGTGGACACATCTTTTTTTACACACACACACACTCATTCTGACAGTTGTGTCCATCCCTGTGATACCAAAATGTGTGCCCTTCGTATATATACCATCCTGTCCTGTTTGTGAACTGTGTGTATGTGTGTGTGTGTGTGTGTGTGTGTATGTGTGTGTGTGTGTTTTGTGAGGGTTTGGGAAAGGTCAGGAGTGAGGGAAGAGAGAGAGGATGGGGGATGGGAAGGAAGGGGGATAAGTAAAATCAAAGTTGGAAATGGGCGAACATGGAGATGGACAGTTTTTATTTTGATCCAGATTTTTGTTCTTTCGATATTGTCCCCTGCTTAACCAACACTGCGCTTCTTGGGTACCCCCTGTACCCACACACTCCTGAAAATCATTGTATCTCTGTAACCATCACAAATATTCTTAAATTTTAGGTGGCTTCAAAAAAATGTTAAGTTATTCTGTCAGCAGATTTTGGTGTACATGCATAAAAAGTAAAAAAAAAAAATTGATTACATCATTTTAACTATACGTTCAACGCCCGTTTTGCGCAGATGCGTGATTGCTTGTCCTTGGTGTTCATTGTCCTGAGTGTTGTTTATCTTGCCTGAAGAAGACCTAACAGGTCGAAACGCATGGTGTTTTCGTTTATTGTTTGAATTTGTTTGTGTCTTGTTTGAGGGACTCACTAAGAATTATTTTTTTAAGATTTATACACTTCTGATGAAGCAGGGGTCCCAGTGGAAATACACTTTACACAGTGATCATGGTATACTGCAGCACAAAGAGAGTAAGTTCAGGCAGACAGCATCATCCTCTGTTCATTTAAAGTATAGACTCTTCAGGACTGTTTTACAAGCATGGTTTCCCTAGGAGATACAGAGTCTGAACAGAGGTAAACTCCATAAAAACACTTAGTAAAGCATATGTGAAAGGTATGAATTCTAGGGAACCTGCAAGGTCCAGACTGTAGTCCACAGCATCATCTAGTGAAGAAGAAGAAGAAAAAGAACCACCCAAAGGTGCTGGGGAGGACCCAGAGAAGCACCGTCTTCACCCACCTTTTGAGCAGTCCTATACCACCCTTGGAGGCCTGCGCTGTGTTGACGATGGGTGAAAATTAAACATCTGAGTTTCTCAAGTTATTTGGGAGGGAAGCGTGTACACTGATCTGTATGTGCCCAAAGAAGGGAGATGAATCTGCACTACAAATTCCCCAATACATGTGGAACTTGCTCCTGGGAGATAGTGTTTGACATTTGTATCCATTGGGAAGAGAGCATGGGTCTTTTGTGATCAGATATTTGATGTGTTTTAATAGGAGAATGGGTCTGTAATGTTTGATGATTGTTTTGACATGAGAGAATAGATGATGTTTGTTATGGTGGTTTTGACGTAAAAGAATAGAACGGTGATGCTTGCATGGTGGTTATGAGATAAAAAAAGGAAAATGGATCTGATGTTTGCACAGTGATTTTGACATAAAAAGAATGGATCTATGATGTTTGCATGGTAGTCATGACTTGAGAAAACATCATCTGTGATGTTTTCAAGGTTGTTTCAACATGACAGAATGTGATACATCAATAATGGTGTAAACTTGCTGTAAGTCGCCCAACGTTTCCATGCCATACCTTATGGGTCTTCAGGGACCCATGCGTTTTGTGAAGGAAGAAAGCCAGACTGTACATCATGGCTTTTCATGGAGTCACGCCTTTTTTTTTTTTTTTGATATTGAAGCCATTTCATTGTTTGTGGACCTCCTGAAACTCAAGCTTTTTTCTTTCTAAAATGTGAAGGAACTAAACTTTGCTCGGGGGGAGGTTGCTAGTTGTGTATGGCCCTAAGAAATTGTGCTACATTTCAAATTTTGGAGTGGAATGATAGGCTGTTCTGTTTATATGTTTTATGTAGATGCAAGCCAACGGGTGTATATGAAATGACATGGAGATGCAATTAACAAATGAGTGGAACAAAAATTTCATGCATGTGATTCAGCATGCTTCTTTGTTTCAATATGCAAGTCATGTTACTAGAACATGAGCACATCCCATCTCCCCCCCCCCCCCCCCCCCCGTTGTGTATGTGCCCATACACATTCACCCACGTACAGAACTGGCTTTGATATGCCACTGCCACTCAAGTGCTGTGATACAGTTATAATGTGTATGATGGACAATATGTCATTATAGTGTATATAGGCTGTCATAGGTGCATTGTGTGTGCGTGTGGTGTTGTTGAAATTGTTGGTATGTGTTAATGTGTGTGTGTGTGTGCAAAAATGATGTGCATACATGTGTATGTGTGGACATTGCTGTGTGTGTATGTGTGTGTACTTGAGTGTATGCATGTGGGGTGTGTTATGTGTGCATGCGCCTTCATGTACGTATGCATGCGTGCATATGTATGAGAAATATAGAGAGAATGAACATCGTAGGTGTTGATCGTGATTGATCTCACTGTGAGCACACAGTTGTAATTAGAGAGGGAACAGGTAATATTGTGATTGATCTCAGTGTGAGCACACGGATGTAATTAGAGAGGGAACAGGTGATTACGGTGTATGCTGTGTGCATGTATATACCTGTAACATCCACTCTCAGGTGCATGGCTGCCTGTGCGTGCACAGCACTCCTATGTGTGTAAAAGTGAAGCCAGAGAGCACATCATGGGAAATGGACTGCTTGGATAAGGTTCAAATCCTGCGTCTGTAAAATGCATGGATATGGCCAGATCCACCAACACACAGTGCTCAAGGTTTCTTCTTTGAGAGTATAGGTCTGCTCAAACCCACCACGTGCTGGATTTGTTTGTTTGTTTGAATCCTTTGTTTACTGACAAAAAATAAGTGTATTTCAACAGTTTCTGAAACGGTTCTTTATTTTACAGCAGTGAGCTGTATTGCTTTGAAAATTATTATGATAATTATGAGAGCTTGCCGTTTTCAAGCCAACAGCATTTATTGTAAAAATGAACTATGAATACACACTGCCACATTTGTTATAAGGTCATATTTTGGTAAATGGGGGGGGGGGGGGGGGGGGGTTTTTTTGGGTTTTTTAAGAGCGAAAGTGTACATGTATCATGTGTATATTTTTGAACAGACAGAAAGCATACGAGTGAACAGATCTGTATGTATGTCACTTGGGAACAGACATAAAGCATACCAGTGAACAGATCTGTATGTATGTGTCACTTGGGAACAGACATAAAGCATACCAGTGAACAGATCTGTATGTATACGTCACTTGGGAACAGACATAAAGCATACCAGTGAACAGATCTGTATGTATACGTCACTTGGGAACAGACAGAAAGCATACCAGTGAACAGATCTGTATGTATGTGTCACTTGGGAACAGACAGAAAGCATAGGAATGAATAGATCTACATGTCACTTTGGAACAAAAACGCAGGTCTTGCAAAGAGTTTTTGAAAATTTTATTTTGGCAGAACAATGTACTCAGACATAGTTCAAATGTACAATATGGCGACTCGTTCTTAAATATAAAAGATAGTAAATCATATATCAAGTCAGTCATCATGATAATTGGACACTGAAATCCAGTCTCGGCGATCATTGAAGTGTACTGGATTATCACATATAACTTAAGAATCTGAGATTCTGTTTTGCATTTATGCTATCACACAATAATCTCGTTTCAATTGTTGCAAACACAAAAAGTTGATTAGTGTAATAATCTCTTTTCACAATTGAAAAACTGAAAAAAAAAAAATCTCTTCCATGATCCCAAATAAATAATCCGTTTCATAATTATTTCAAATGCAGAAATGATGAGAAAACAATTTTTTCTCCAGAAGTTTCTTTCATTCCACATTCATTCAGATATCTGTTGCTACATTTAAAACTGGGGGTTTTGCTTCCTCATTTTGGGTCTGTTTTGTGCTTTAAGACTGAAATAAGAATAAAAATCCCAGTTACTGATAATATCAACTGCAAGTTTTAAATGAATTCGTTGTTAATTCATTCTAACAAATGTTTTGGTGATTGATGGAAATCCCGTCACTTGGTAAAACCAAAAATTTGCAATGCAGGTATCACATATGCACCTTCGGTTTGCTGTTTCCAGCTATCATACAATCATGCACCATCTTTTCTAGACTCATGCAAACATTCATTTTCTTTTCATTGTCGAGCAGTGTTCTTTTCATCGAGTCTGGTATAATTTACAAATATAGATACAACCAGTGTGACTCATATAATATTCATGTCAAGCACTTCAAACTGTTATGTACATATTTACATGCGTGTAAACATTCATGCATGCTTCACCTTCATTACTTTATACACACAACTTGCATTTCCAGCTATGAATCCGCACATCTGTTGGTCACACCTTTACCATGCAGACACCGTACCAAGCATTTCCATTTTCTTTCAGATTATTTACATATTTTCTTTCTTACATAATATACACTCGCACACACGATGTCTATGTCAGCAGCACTGATATGACCGATATGATGAATACTGGCAAGGGATGATTGAAACGCTCTTGGAATGACTACGACTTATTCCCCTTTGGGTGGTGGGCTCTGATGAACAACTACATGTGCTTCATGGCTAGTTTGAAAAATTATTATACCTGTACACACACAGAGAATTGCAGGTACACATTTTTGACTACATCGTTTCACCGGTATTCTACAAGGGGATCAAATTTTTGAAACCCTTTTTCGTGATGTTTAACATCAGGAAACGTGACTTACAAAGCAAAAGTCTAAAAGACAGGAATTTACGTAATTTATTCATAAAACGCCAAAAATGATGTAAGCAAATGCAGGTCCAGAAGTCATTTTAAATGAAGTAAAGGACATTCTGACAATTTTTTTTAACATGTGCAATAAATAACTAGAAAGCGTCAGCAAATGATTCATGGGTTTACTTGTGCAGGTTTAAAATGAGACCTGGTTTGGCACATACTTAGCACTAGACATCTGAACTGTCTGAAACAGCAAATAATGAGCAATACTGATGATGTTCTAAAATGGCATGTGAACTGAACTGCAATGTGAACCATAACCAGTGACATCTTGATACCCTAGGTAATCATGAGGTAATGATGCCAAACCTGGCAGAGGGTGAACTAGGATCATGAACGGAAGCTTAGCTACAAGGATGACTAGCTCTGAGCCGGAGATCAAACGACCGATTCAGGAATGCGTATGAGGGGAACTGTGGAGGGGGAATGGTGGGGAAGCTGGGCCTTGTGGGACAGTTTGTAGATGGGGCGGTTAGTCCTTTTCTGCCACACCGATCCTGGGGCTGCTAGCCCGCTCTCAATCACAGCGGCAGAGTCAGACTGTTGTATCCTCTGCATGCCTTGAGGGCGACGACAGCAGCAGCTGACACTGTCAGCATCATCCTCATCATCACTGTCATCGTCGCTGTCAAAGTCAGCCACGTCATCATTGCCAGCCCCTTCTCCCAGACACTGGCATTTACGCAGACAGCACTCGCAGCAGACACGCTTGAGGGGGGCGCACATGGCGCGGATGAGGTGGTCGAGGGGCTCTAGGGAACGCAGAGGCTGAGGAACCCATTGCCAGTCACGCAGCACTGGAGGCAGGTAGCCTCGCAGACGCTCCTTTCGTTGCATGAGGTTGAGAACCAGGATGGCCACCGCCAGCATACCCACCAGAGTCAGGGTGATGATGAAGACCACGTTTCCCGGCAAAGGATAGGCCCAGGAAGAACCCCAGGCAACACCAGGTACATCACAGCAGGTAGAAGATGGCGAACCATCGGTAGCGTGCCGTGGTGCGACCCAGAAAGCGGGCAATTCGCAGCGGGAAGCGGCGCATGGGCGGGATGGGAAAGAAGAGGAGGATGCCGGAGATGTTGAAGAAGAGGTGACACAGAGCCAGCTGCAAAGCATACTGCATGGTGGATGAGGACGAGGCCAAGGCCGCCAAGATACCTGTACCTGTGGTGCCGATGTTGGAGCCCAGGGTCAGCGGGTACATGCGCTCCAGCCTCAAGCACCCCACGCCCACCAGCGGTGTCAGGGCCGAGGTGAAGACCGAGGAACTCTGCACCAGGATCGTCATGCCGGCGCCGACGATCAGGGCGAAGTAGTCGGTGAGGCAGGCAAAGGGGCCGGGGAAGTTAAGATGACAATAGGATAAAATGAAACTTTTATTAATTTGAAAGATATTTGAAGAAAACCACTTTTGCACAAAATGACCCTACTAAATTTTCGGGGGGTAAACTGGATCACCGCGCAGTTTCACTTTTTACCACTAAAGGCTTTAGTGTCAGTTCACTGGGACAATTTCCTGCAATAGCGGACTACCAGCAAGGCCAGCCCTTTTTTTTCTGGGATATGTTAACCTAGGAATGCTGGGCAGAGTTTATGTTACACAAGTGGGCCTGGTTGCTGTGTGTTTATTGCTCCTGATAAACGGTGGCCAGCATGTGCTTCTCTGTGGGAAAGAGGTCAAGCGCTGTGGTATGGCAGTCTTGCCGGGGAGAAAGTACCGTGCCAGGTGTGATATCTCTGTCAACACAGGGCTCTGGCTCCACAGCTGGTGCTCTTGCTATCGTGCAGTTTTGGGTTTAGAGCATTTACAGAGGAAATTCCACTTTCTTCACTAACATCACCGTGAGAGGACGGGACTTTGTGTACTCTTCATTTTGCCTGGTATGTATGCTGTGTTTTACTTTACTTAGTAAAGTAGTCAGTTTTTCTTTCTTTCCTAAAACAGTTCAGTCTTCATTTATTCTTTATCTATTGACGAAAATCTTTTTAGCTGACTGTTCAGTCAAGTAAGTTTTAACTTTGTTGATTCATTTTCATGTAAGTTTTAATTCTTTGTTGATTCATTTTCATGTAAGTTTTAATTCTTTGTTGATTCAGTTAACTATTTTACCGTTGCTTCTTCCGTGGCACTGTTAAGTGATCTTCAATGTCTCAGCCTCTGATTATCATTATCAATGTAACCCGCTTTAATAATGACAATAGTAAAAATAAAAACAATAACGATGATGATGATGACAATGATGATAACATTAATAATAATAATAATAATAATAATACTGTAATACTATTAATAATAATATAATCATATGAAGCATAATATTTTTATGAAGCGCTCACTTACATGCATAATGATGATACCTAACAATTTTCCGTATGATGGTGATGTTGCCAATGATTATACAGACACCTAACACTTCTTGAGTATACTTTGAATTTTTTTTTTTTTTTTTTTTACTTTTCAGTATATCGTGTAGAATGGATGATGAGGCATTCAGCATGGATGGCAGTACAGAGTTATGGTCAGATGCAGATGACGAAATTTTCATGAACGTGCCATTGGCAGAAGGTAAGTGTATTAAAATCTTGGCTTGAAAACATTCTGTTTTTACTGTGCTCTAAACTCTTATGTTAAGCAGTATTTTCAGTGCTGCAGCGTGCCTTATCAGTGTTCAGTGTTGCGCCATACCTTATTGAGTTGAGTGCGCGTGTGTGCGTGCATGTGCATGTGCATGTGTGTGTGTGTGTGTGTGTGTGTGTACGTGTGTGTGTGTGTGTGTGTGTGTGTGTGTGTGTGTGTGTGTGTGTGTGTGTGTGTGTGTGTGTGTGTGTGTGTGTGTGTGTGTGTGTGCGTGCGTGCGTGCGTGCGTGTGTGTGTGTGTGTGTGTGTGTGTGTGTGTGTGTGTGTGTGTGTGTGTGTGTGTGTGTGTGTGTGTGTGTGTGTGCGTGCGCGTGTGTGTGTGTGTGTGTGCTTCTTGCTTTGTGTTTGGAGAGGATGGAAGAAAGTAAGGTGTTTGTTTAAAATTTAGCGTTAATTACTTTTGGGGGGATATAATGTTTGGATTTTTTTCACCTTTGTTTATATATTTCGGTTGTTATGTATTCTCTGTATCTGTAAAGCGCATTAATCCTAGATTAATTCTAAAAAAAAGTGTGCTATATAAGAACTCTATTTTGTTGTTGTTGTTATCATCATTATCATGTTATTATCTACAATCAATTAATAGAAAAATTGATAGCTAATTAAGTCAATATTTATCATCTTACTACACTTTCTAATACCAAATTCAACACTTCTGTTGTAATAATTTTTTCATGTAAAAAGGCAGCCTTCATCAGCACGTTTGCATTGTTTCTCAGATGAATTTTTTAGGGACTACAATGTACAAAGTGGGATGTAACTACTACTACAAGTGCAAATCTCTTAGTAGTTCCAAGCACTTATTAACAAAATAACAGTTTGGGTGAGGGAGATAGAGGAGAGAACATATGATATACTGTAAAAAGCAGAAAGTAATCAAATATGCACATAATGTACATGAACTATCAGTTTCTTACTTCCCCTCCCCTTCCACACACACTCACAAAGCACAGCACACACACACACACACACACACACACACACACACACACACACACACACACACACACACACGCACACACACACGCACGCACACACACACACACACACACACAATGGTATCACAAGACAACCACCATCAGCAAGAACTGTTCACTTTGGAGATACATGTACTGTTTGTATCTTGTGCTGCAGAGGAACAGACGGATGACGTGATGACCACAGCTATTGCGGAGAGTCACAGTATTCACCATCTGCGCAAGATCGCATACAAAGTGCACAACAAAAGACTCGACAGTCTGCTGCAGCACAATGGAATAAAAAGAATTGCAATCCCTGCTGATGGCAACTGCTTTTTCAACGCTGCAGCATTACATCTAATTCAGCATGACTACCAGTCACTGCGGGAAGCACTCTGTGCTCACATGGAGCAAAATCTAGAACACTACTATGGATTTTTTGAAGTGACCAGAAGTGATGTTGAACAGCATCGCACAGTTCTTTCGTGCATCGATCAACTTCGTGGGAACGGTGCATGGATTCAAACGCTAATGACATACTACCCCTGGCCCTAGCTAATCTGTCCAACAGAAGAGTGAAGATCTTCTCTAGCAAACTGAACACACCACACTGGGATATCACACTCCTACACTGACCTGTGGACAGTCTTCTTCCATCTTCAGTCCAATCTACCTGGCTTTAGTTGCTCCAAGGGGACAACCAGAACACTATGACGGCTGTCTGATTGAAAGGCACAACATCTATGCAGAATTTGGTGACACAGTTGCCACTTCAAGTAGAAATTCAGCATCCAGGGATGATCAGGTGCCAAAGGAACGCAGCAATGGCAAATCTTCTGTGTCTGAAGAGCCGATCCTTGTTACGCCAACAGCTACCTCTGATGTCGGAGATGACCAGGATTGTAGTACATGTTCACAACCAGAGAAAGAACAAGAGACAGATGATGCAGATCATGACCTGCCAAGTAGGACTGTTTATGTCACGCCACCCAAAAAGCGTCGAGGCAGAAAAACGGACAGCTCAACCAGACACTTGGAAACGAAACGTGCGGAAACGGCTGAAGCTCAGAGGACAGGAATACACAAGTAGCACAGGAAGTCAAATCAAAGCTAGAGCAATCAAAGAGATTGACTGCAGTAGGTGCAAACTCAAGTGCTCACAAAAAGTCAGTGATGATGAGAGACAGAACATTTTTGACACTTTTTATGGTCTGAACAACTATGAACGGCAAAAAGATTTCGTTTGTCGTCACGTTCTACAAAGGAACACTCGCACCTACCTGGATGAGCAAGGCAGACCAGTGATGAATAAACGTCAGGTGGACAGAAAGTATTTCCTTACAGTAAACGAGGAAAGAGTTCAAGTGTGCAAGCGGTTCTTCGAAGCTACACTAGCTGTTATGCATTCGTACATAAACCATGCTCTTGAAAATTGTGCTGATGGGACATTCTGTGGTCAAGACGGACGCGGTAAAAGCACACCCAGCAACAAGACACCAGAGACTGACAAACAACGGGTCAAGAAACACATTGGTTCATTTCCTGCAGTTGAGTCTCACTACTGCAGGAAGAATACTGGCAGGATGTACCTGGATAGCACCCTCAATGTCAATCGCATGTACTTGATGTATGTTGATGAGTGCGAGAGGATGGAGGAGTCAAACCTGTGTGTCTGCTTCTCTCTACAGAAGCATATTCAATGAAGACTTTAATCTCTCATTCCACAAACCCAAAAAAGACCAGTGTCTGCTGTGCAACATTTACCATGAAGAAAAGAGAGGAAATCGCTTAACTCAAGACAGGGAAAAGGAGTATGAAGAACACATCCAGAGAAAGCAGGAATCCAGGTTAGAAAAGGCTGCAGACAAGAAGAAAGCACAGGAGAAAAATGATCTGTATGTGGCCACATTTGACTTGCAGGCCGTTTTACAAGTACCCCATGACCCAACCAGCATAACGTATTACAAGAGAAAACTGAGTACCTACAATCTGACAGTGTTCTCACTAGCAGACAAGAAGGCCGAGTGCTTCATGTGGACAGAATCTGAAGGGCAGAGGGGGTCTAATGAGATAGGTACATGCATTTACAAACACATAGAATCACTGCCCAGATCAACACAGCATGTCATTTTGTATTCAGACGGGTGCACTGGACAAAACAGGAACCAATTCATGACAGCAGCTCTCTACCATGCAGTTCAGAACATTCCAAAACATCCACACCATAGATCAGAAATACCTTGAAAGTGGACACTCACAGATGGAGTGTGACAGTGTACATGCAACCATAGAAGAAGAAGGGCAAAAATGTTAAAATCCACCATCCTGACCAGTGGATGACAGTCGTTCAATGTGCCAGGGACAACGATCCATACACCGTCACTCCGCTCACACATGACTCGTTTTACGATTTTAAGGAGGTGGCGAGGAGGATACAATGAGAAACACACTAAAACCGACATAAACAACCAGAGAGTCAACTGGCTGAGGATCAAGTGGCTTCGTGTGACCAAGGCTGATGAAGATACTGTTTTTTTTTTTCAAATACAGAATGACAGAGTCGTTCAGTCACCTGAAGATCAAAGGCTCTAGCCGAAGAGGTCGCCCACAAGTGTCAAACATGACTCTCCCAATGCTGTACACAGGACAGCTTGACGTCTCAGTAGCAAAAAAAGACAGACCTGATGACCTTATGTGAGTCTGGTGTGATCCCAAAACATCACCATCAGTACTTCAGAGAACTGCCGTGTTCACCTGCCACCAGGACTGCCTGCCAAACGTTGATGTCACAGAAGAACAGGATGACACTGATGATGAGTAAAGTGCATTTACAACATGAAGTGTCAAGATGATGTTTCTGTGCTGCTGAACTTTTGTGACTCTATCAGACCACATTTAAATGAAAGTTTTTCATCATTTCATTCATGATTAAGGGATTGTAACCATTTGAAAAACAACAAAAAAACAAACAAAAAACAAAAAAAATACCTTTCTCATCTGTTCAAGTTTTTGAGAACAGCTGATGAGTGAACTAGCCACTTGTGCTAAGCAGTATTTTTTTTTATTTTTGTGCCCGCTGTGGATATACTTCCTCATCAGGACACTACGAAGTGTAGAGGTATGTGAGATTTTTGTAAGCATGATTTGTACTAAGTGTTCACAGACTGTAAACCGTTTCTGCTATAAAAAGTTTGGAGAAGTCTTCGCAAGTATTTCATGGAAGAACGGCTAGGTTGCGTGTTAAGCCGTTTCTGCAAAAACAAGTAAGGGAAGCCTTCACAAGTATTTCATAGAAGAATGGACTATCTGTGTGTTGTATTCTTTTTGACTGTGAATGTCACTCTGCATGAGAAAATTGATGTATTTCATACTAGTATTGTAAATAAATAGTTGCTTGTTTCCTCAGAAAGTCTTCTTGTCATATTGTTCTGTACATGGAAGACAGGTTTGTCGTAATGGTGTAATGTTTTTTGCCTGAAATTCATTAGTATCCAGAAACAGTTCTTCTCAGGCAAGACTGGATCATCTCTCAGTCGTCTTATCTTCCTCAAAGTTTCATTTGCAGACTGCAAGAAAACGTCAGGCAACAAAAGGGCATAAATTATAAACGTGCATTTATGCGCTTTCCTTTAAACGCATTACAATACAAGCCTAATATGATAACGATCATATCAATACGTAACCTCTCTCCGAAAACTGGACCTTTCCATTCAATCGTTGAATTGTTCTGACTTTTCAAAACTTTTCAAGTGAGTGTGTGCAGAAAATATTCAAAATGGCGGCTCAGTTGGTAGACCGTTCTTGCTCTAAGGCATCGATATATGCGTTTAAAGGGGATTTGCCCCTCGGAGGCTGAATGTCATTCTTTGATACAAAAGAAGAAAACAGTATGTAAAAGAAAACAATATGTCGCCTCGACAACACCACAGTACAGTAAGTACTTACATCTTCGACAGGCGTTTTCACCACGATGGTTTCATTGACCAATGTCACGTTGCCATTTTCCAGAGTCTTGTTGACCTCCACCACAGACTCTGTTTTGTTGAACACGCAGAAAACCTGAAATTCATCGTCAGAGGGTGAGTCATCAAGTTTGAATAGAAGGGTGCAGCATGATGTTCAAAACTTTGCTCTTTCACAACACATTTCTTTAGATGAACAAATCTGTCACATGGCAGTAATGATACAATAATTAAGTCATCCTCGACAACACATGCTGAAAGTGACGGTACCCTTGGTAAGCCTGCAATGTTCACTGTATAAGGAGAAATTAAAAAATACCCCCCCCCCCCCCCCCCCCAATAACAGAAATCTTTAAAATACTCATTTTTACAAAAATAGTAAATACGTGACATAAGGCAACGCTTTTACAACAAAATATTGCCAACACAAAGTTTTGTTTTCAAAATGAAATACATGAACATTTTCAATTAAACATCAAGTTTTCAAAAAAAATTATTTTTTGCATCAAACACAATGGTGTTTGAAGAAAGAAGACAGCCAGCTAAGCAAAATGACAAGAAACATGTCGAGATCATTCATTTACCTTCAGCAGTCTGGCATCCGGATCACCTTTGCCTTCAGCGATGGCCGTGATGACTTTCTTGTCCACCTGCCACAGAACATCCACTCTACAATGACATGGAAAGGTTGGTCAGTTATGAGAGAGAGAGAGATGGTGGTCAGGCACAAGTGCTGGCGGTGGGGGGAAAAGTGGAGGAGGAAAGATCAGACTGACAGATGTCTGCATGGATGCAAAGAGATGTCACAGCTGACATGATTATGCATTCTGAATAGCACTACCAAAGGCTGCAATCACACGTTCATTGAAAAAGTCCCACCCCCCCCTTCCCCTTTGTTTTTTTATCAATATCTGTGCTTATATGACGCATTTTACATATTAAGAAATACAGACTCAAAAAATGGAACAACCCACGAACAAAACCATCTGAAGACAACCTGAAGTTGCTATCCATCATTAATTCGGACATTTGTAAGCCTAGAAATGCTGGACAAGATTACCAGCAATTCCACAGTGAAGAGACAAATCTTATGATGGCACAACTAGATCGCATGTGCCTCTCCGAAAACACACACACACACACACAGTAAGCGGAGCGGAGAAATTAGCCATTGCTTGCAAACAGTGCGATACGTCATAATATAATTGTTCCTATTTCAATAACATTTGTACTTAGAAGCAGTTAAGCTGGTCACCTGGCATCCATAGCAGAGTCTGATGAGAGAGCCTGGTTGGGAAAGGAACACACTAAAAACATCTCAAAATCTGGAAGATTCCAACAAAGAAATACAACAGATGAGGTGAGATAAAGTTGCTGGAAATAGCAACCAGGCAATGGGTCTCAAAGATGAACACACACACACACACACACACACACACACACACACACACACACACACTGCAACCAACTGACCTGCACAATGCGCTTGGTCAGCGGCTTGGTGAGCTGTTTGAGCAAGTCCTGCTTCTTGGTGCGAAGCTCCTCCATGTTGAGGCTCTGCACAATCTCCCGGGTCAGGTAGTACAGGTAGCCTGCCAACAACAGACACACGTTTGTACACTTCAAAACCACCCGGGTAGAAGCTCTTGTAAACAGACATTGTTTCTGAAATCATGGGGAGAGATGAAATGTTTCACGGACTTTCGTTACATCCAAGAGAGAGTGATAAAAAAACACACACACACACACACACACACACACAAAACAAAAACCTTGTTATCATTCTAACTGCTTTGGGTGCAACCCACTTTGGCGTAAACAGTTATCTTTAATTTTCCTGGTTTGGTGTGTTCAGGTGTTTTGAGTATCAGTTGGCCTTTCTTTCTTCAGTTTCACGAGGACATGCTTAGCGCACAAAACTAAAGTGAAGTATCAAGATCATCAACCTTCTGTCCAAATGGAAACCCTGCTGCATATTCTTTCAGGACTGTTTAAAAAAAAAAAAAAAAAAAAAAAAAAAAAAAAACACAGACAAAACAAGGAACTTCTAAACAGATCTAGAACTGTATGATGAAGACATATGTGAAAAGGTTTCAGAGTAAACATTTGCCTGAGAATCTTTTTTCTTCTTATTTTGTTCTGTGTGGGGAGGAACAAAAACATCATGCTTGCAAAATTGAACAGCAACTGATACAAAAGAAGAAAATACCCTACCCACTTGTTTTTCTTAAACCTGTTTGCAAACAGATGCAGCATTAAAAACCACAAAAAAATTAGGAACACAGGTGAAATAGAATGCAGCATGATACAACTAAAGAAAGTCTATAGGAGGAAGAAGACGAAAAGACAACTCACCAGTGAAGTATTCTAGAGGCAGAAGCAGCAGAACCGTCAGCCAGTTGAAAACGTCATGTACAGTGGCTCCGCTGAACGCTCTACGGAATTCTCTGGGATCCATAGAATGGGCCAGTGACACCAGTGTGTTGGTGACGGTCGTTCCAATGTTGGCCCCCATCACAATCGGTATGGCAGGCCGCACGTCCAGGACTGTCCACAAAAGAGCGTGTCACTGTCATGAACAGCAGAAGACAGAGTAGGACCAAACAATTCAAAATGGCTCCTCACCATTAGTACAGACCGGATCAACAAACAGTTCATGTCCACAGGAGAATCCAACAATTCAGAATAGCTTTTTACTGAAATACAGACAGAAAGAATCAACAATACAGAAATGTTCTCATAATCATATACTCGAAACAAACCAACAATCTAGAAGGAACAAACAATCTAGACATTCTTTCATCTTAGCATAGATATTGCAGACATTCAAGAAATGTTTTCTTTATAATAGAAATAAAAGCCAATCTAAAACTGTTATTACCATACTGACAATTAGAACAACCAGTTTAAAATTGTATTCACCAATATAAGGATAAAAAAGAATGAAACAGAATTGTTTTCACCATGACGTAGATAGAATCAACAGTTCAAAATTACTTCACTACAGACAGAAGGAACAAAACAATCGGGTGTATGTGAATATCTAGACAAAAGGAACATACAGTTTAGAATTGTGTTAAGATTACTGATAGCACTCAAGGAAACGCAACAGTTTCAATGCGACAATTTTTGTACTCTATTTTAACCTCAATACTGGTGCAGTTCTTTCTACACTTATATGATTCCAATTTGAATCTTTCCAAATATCTAGATGCATATACTGTTTCTGTAAACAGCCATCATTGGAATATCTTATCTTCAAAGTATTCAAAGTAAATGAAACGGCATCAGTCAAGTGTCAAGAAAAAGTATGCATGCCGACAGATCATAGAAGTGCACACTCACTTCCGGAGGACACCATGGTGATGACGATGGAGGTGGAGGTGGAGGAGCTCTGCAGAATAACAGTTGCCATGACGCCAATCATCAGGCCAGTAATAGGGTTCTGTAACAGCTCGCTGTCACGGAACACACTTCCTGAAATACAGAGACAGAACAATCGTTTTGAAAAACAAACCTCTCATATAGCCGAGTATATCTTTCTTACTTTATCAGACTGGTTTTAGCCCTTGGCTGAAATGAAAAATCCTATCATTTTATTTTGTTGGTTTAGCTGTTTGCTTTGCTGCTGACAGGAACCTATTTTTTTTTTTTGTTTGTTTCATTCAGCTGGCAGGATTAGTTTGGTCTTCAATCTCCATTTGTTCGCTTATTGCTCATTTTCTTTCAAATTGTGACTATTATGTTCTGGATTAAAAGAAGAGTAGGGTATCCTGCAAATGTATGTAACCTTTAATGAATCATGTTCCACTAGATGCTGTATGTGGAAACGTTTAACACTGACGTAACACACATACTTAATCACAGACCTACCCTCCCTTATGCTTGGTAGTAAGTTTCTACTGTTCTGTCTGGAGACTGGCTGTAAAATGAAGGAGAGGTGAGGCGAACAAGGAAGGACAACTCTATGGTAAAAGAAGATATTGCCATCCCACAATCAAACTTGCTCCCTTGAAAGACATTTCATTCTAGGACATTTTTCATTTCTTCTGGTCCTGCTCATAAACAAACAGCATCATCACTTTAACAAACAATAGCACATGGACGTCTGCCAAGTCAGAACAGAACAGCTGCCATGGTCATCTGGTGCAGCCAACTGGTCGGAACCTCTGATCCATTGTAAAGCTGCTTACAATTATAGAACACAATGCTGTGTTGATAGAATGGGCACGTAGCCAAATTCATCACCATACATCAAATGTGACGTTACATCAAAACACTAAGAAGGAAGGGTGGCGATCCATGACAGTGTATTCTTCCCACAAAATATCAGGATTTATACAGTCAGTAAGGGTTTGGAAAAAATGTGGAGAAACTGAGATACCCTTTGTTAAGGCCTTCAGAGTCTGTTAAAACTGACATGCGATTGCAAAGGTGAGTAAATTTGGTAAAGTTACTGCAAGTTAAGTAGGGTTTCTGCCATGGATTCTTTGACTTGCCAAGTACCAGAACTTGTTAATTATTTTTAGAAACTTAAGAAACTAGATTCCAATAGCAGCATCCTTATGGGCAAGTCCTGGTTTTATCTGATTAGAGCAAACAGCCCCATCTCTGAAACACAGGCTGTGGTTGTTTATACTATGATAAGCAGTCTTAGCCTGAAACTGAAATACTGAGTCAGAAAATGTTGTCCAAAAGGGTCTTAAAAGTTTGTATACTTTATCCCCCCTCTCCCTCCCCATTTTTCTTGTACAAACCTCACAGTTCAGCCAAACAGGGAACAATGTGTTATATATGAACCTGAAGCTGGACATGACTGTAGCGTGATTTTTCACTGATTTGACATGTCAAGCAAGCCAAAGAAAAACTTGCAAGCGCAGATCACTTTTAAGTATGTCTAGCCGTTCCAAAATTAGGGAAATAAAGTAAGATTTAAATAAGAAAACTGCCCAAAAAGCCGTTTCATTTTCAAATTTTTTTTCATTTTACTTTTTACCTCTCTCCTTCTAAAATTTTGCTTCATTTTCTGCCCTCACGTCACTCCGTTTTGAAACTTAATTTTTGACCCCATGAAAGCAACATATGGGAAATCAATGAAATGGGTGATTTTATTATCGTAATTTTTTTTAGTTCAAGTTTTAATAATTACAGCCAAACTGACCACACAAAGCTTTTTCTGGGCTGTTAAACTAGCACGCACAAAAATGTTACATCATGAACAAGTCAGACTATCCATGACAAGTCAGACTATCTGTGAACAAGTTGGACTATCCCCCAAATTACATCTTGAAAAAGAAATAAACAACAGAATCCGTCCATGCTATGGTAGCTAAACCATCTAGTCACCGACATCTTATGGTATACAAGATTCAAGTTTGATAAATAGCCACTGATCATTCTCGAAAATCATTCATCATAACTTGCCAAAACATAAAAATTTTCATGTGAACAGTAATCCATTATCTTAACCCAAACAAAAAGGCCATGATAAGTTTAGGAAAACATTTCCGTCAAGAGCGGCCTTTTCTCAGTGGCTCAAGTCTCACCTGCCGTTTTGCCGCCCAACAGTCGGAAGGCATTGCTGAGAAGGTCAAGGCTGCAGATGAAGGTGTACAGCAGGAGAAGGACGGCCAGGAACTTGGCAATGGCCTTCAAGACACTGCTCAGCTGACAGCAGCCTGTATTAACATCACCATAAAGACAGTCCTCCATGACATCGATGCTTTCATGACATCGATTTCACGCTTTAATGTTTCAATCAAGATCCGTGTGTGTGAGAGAAGAGAGAGAGAGAGAGAGAGAGAGAGAGAGAGAGAGAGAGAGAGGGAGAGAGAAAGAGAGAAAGAGAGAGAGACCTGAGTGAGAATCCCTGTAAAGAACAATTTTAATTCCACAGAACTATATACTTCTTGAAACTTATGGATTACATTTTTTTCTTTGAAAAAAAAAAACCAACCCCCAAACAACTATGCACTTGAACAGCACACAATTAATCAAACAGCTAGTACATGTATATCCTGTGTATAGACAACATCAGTCTATTTCAATCCTAATTCATCAAAAGGCAACCCCCCGGCCTGATGTTTACAATTTTATGATCAATTAAAGCTGCTAACCTTTATTTTAAAATCAGCAATGAAGAACATTGCAAATGGTAAATTATTGTAATATAAAAAAAAAAAAAGTGCACCCTACAGTATACTATCATTACAGTGGGAGTGAACATTAACAAACCGTGCTGTCAAAACCAAACCAGAAGTAGGGGGGCAGTAGCAGCAAATTTTTGTGTGTGTTGATGTGTTGAGAGAGAGAGAGAGAGAGAGACAGAGAGAGAGAGACTTAAACTTCAGCTACATTAAAAAAAACTCTTAATTTTTCTTTTTTCTTTTTCTTTTTTTTTCTCACCTAGTTTCCAACAGAAGCTACTGAAATAAAGTTGAGCACGGTTTTTAACTCCAGCACCCACCCACCCCCAAAAACTCTTATTTTCTGTTTGTTTTCTATTATTTCTTTCTTTTTCCAACTTTTTTTTTTTTTTTAACAGAAGCTATTGAAATTAAGTTGAGCACGGTTTTTTGACACCCCCCCCCCCCCCCCCCCCCCCCCCCCCCCCCACCAACATTGACACTACCATCCCACCCGAACTCTGTCAACCCTTCGATTTCTCCCGCCTCCCCCCCCCCCCCCTGGTGCTTTTTAAACCCCCCCCACCCCCCCACTGCTTTTTTAACCCCCCCCCAACCCCCTTTGTTTCCACTCCCCTTTGTTATGACCCTGAAAGTATGACCCCCCCCCCCCCCCCCCCCCCCCCCCCAAGTTTCCCCGCAGACCATGACCGTGAAACCAGCCTAAGGGCAAATCTTTCACGCACGGCCCCACGAGTGATCGCCGTGAGGGACCCGCGGTGTACGTTCAAAAGCAACCGTGCAGGTTTGGCGCCTTGCCACGCGGTGGTGTTGGCCCCCTTGTCCAAATACGCATGCACACGCCGCGCGCTGGGCCTACTACACTAGCGCCTGTTGAAACCGGTACGAACCGGTGGGGCCGTTCCCGGTTGTATCGCTTGCATCATCGATCCGCGCGCGCCATGCGGACACATGCTGGCCTTTATTCCGGTTGGCGCCAGGTTTTAGGGGTGGTCTTGTGCCTACTACTGCCGCCAATTCTACTAAATATTTCAACGCGAGATTCTAAACTGTAGCTATCCAGTTTCATGAAAAATGAAACCAAACTTGAAAATAAATCAACGAAGTTACCACTTCCAGTTTCTTCATTAGCATAACCAGAGTTCAGCTACTTCCACTCGGGGGGCATTTGAACTTCTGGGAAGTCAGCAAGGTGCGCGTGACGCAAGGGTTTTAGGGTATTTCGTACGTACGGTCCGGCCACCGTTGCAGGGGGGGGGGGGGGGGGGGGGGGGGGGGGGGGGGGGGGGGCACGTTTCGACTTGTAGGGTGCAATGTAATCAAGATGCGTTCTTTGTTGCGCTCGGCAACTCAAGTTTGCAAAACGATAGGCTACATTACTGCTAGTTTTCTTACCAGTGATCGACAAACCATAATTATTCTGTTAAAAAGAGGGGGAAAAAAAGGCGAGGGGGAGGGAAGGTATGGAGACAGGTCTGAGGAGGGTTTCTATAAAACCGGTAGACATTCTACAGGGTTGGAGGAGGGTAAGCCAGAGGGATGGATGTTTCTTTTTAATTCAGCATCGTTTCGCTTCTTGTCCCATATCATTTTTAACATGCGGATGCAGATAACACATTCACCAAGACTATTAAAAGCTGATATTGCATTAAGTCCTATCAAAATAATTCACCTTTCGTTAGTTTTTTTTTTTTTAATTTGTAGTGCTCTTTTTGTCATTATCATAAAAAAAAGACTTTGATGCCATCTGATGCCCTGAATTCTGGAGAGAGAAAAAAAAAATACAGCTCACGATATCAGCAACTTCAACTATAATTAAAAACAAACGGCACTCGGACTTGCAGGTTTGCTAAAAGTAAATCGTGAGAAAATATATCAGCCACTATTTATCTCTTCTGGTAATTAACACACACACAAAAGCGCAAATGTCTAAGTATGTTTGTTACGAAAAATTGTGTTTCCTGCTCAACACTGAAATCATTAATCCGTTTTCTTTTCGTTTTTGTTTTTAAACATATCCTATGCACACACAACCAGGAAGGCGATTTTGCAGTTAATTTAAGAAATCAACTTGCCAGGTCGTTAAATCGGGCAAACCTAGAGTTTTGACCCCTTCTCCTTCCCGTTCTTAATAAGGCTTCTATTTCAGCATGTACTTTTCATTTCAGTTTCAAACTTGTCACTTCTTTCCATCAAAGATTAACACTTTGTTTAAGGTCAATTAGGCTGATATCTAATGATGATAAGGGAACACACAAACCGGAAGATTTCAGCCAAGTTGACCTTTATATTTAGATACAAAGCAGCTTCTATTTTCGACAGAAAGAAAGCATCTTTATCAGCGTGAGCTTTTCCTCATCGAACTCTAGGTTTGCTATGCCACGTGGGAGCCGGTCACGTCTGTTTCGGATGCTTGATAAGTCTACCAGTCAGTCAGCCCGATACAGCAATACACGGGTGGAACTCGCCACGGACTTTTTTTTTTTTTTTTTTTTTTTTTAAAACTACTCGAGGTCGGCAGGCAGGTAGGTAACTGACGTACACTCAAGACACAAGTGCAACTCAATTACCATTACGCACCCTTTGCATCAGGATCGTCGGCAGATTCATCGCCATGTGCCACATCTGCCACTGCCTTTTTCAGTTCAGACACTTCCACGGCCCGGTGCAAGGAAGCCGAGTCTTCAGACATACGGGAGGAAAAGCCAGAGTCGTTGGGGAGGCCTCCATGGGGGAACCCTCTCAGTTTGGAGGCTGAGGCAGGTTGTCCTCGGCAGTCAGGGGATACCGACCATACGTCCGAGCCTGACAAGGCAGAAATCTTGGTCAACCCACACACATGACCGTATGGGGGTCAGTCGGCCTTTGACGGCCCAGCGACCCAACGCAAACACAGCATCAAACTCGAAGAAACGGTGATAAGAACTGTACTTACCTCTGAAATGTCAACAACGCATCCTTCGTCGTCGTCCAACTGATCCCGCAAGAACACGGCGATTTTGTCCAGTTCCATGTCGCTGATGGCCATTGTGAAGTCCACGTGCGGCTCCTCGTTCCGGTCACCGGTGTTGGGGTCTGGTACGGCTGCTGGGCGTTCACCGGCATCTCTCGGTATTTCTTTTTCTTCCTGTTGATCCCGTTCACGTTGCCACCTGGAGTTGCCATGTCTACAGGCAGCTAATTACCTAAGAAATGAATTTTTCGTCAGAGTCGTTTTAGTACTGCTACCGCGTCGTCTGCTGCTTTCGACCGGCAAAATGCTAATGATATGCGCCGCGCAGCCATATTTATTGATTTTCCTCGTCTGGTTCACTCGTGGAAGAGGCGTGTTTCGGTCCCCTCGGCGTCTTCCATTGGTCAACGAGAGATCAGGTCATGACGTCACTGCGCGCTTCGTGTTGATTGGTCCGTGTTTAAAAAAATCATTCATAATGCCCTCGCTACAAAGCGTACAAGGTATCGCGCGCGAGAGGTAGCCTAGCCACAGACGCGAATAATTTCTCGCTGTAACATACACAATAAGTGGCTGCTGTAAAGCGTATTATGATTTACACTTTTCACTTCATCATCTGTACAGTCAACATGCCTCCACTAAGATCTTTATGTGTTGAAAACACACTCGGTTTTCTCGGCCAATTTATTCGTGTGTAAACCATTGGCTTGCCAAAAATAACAGCATTACATCACTCGGCGCACCCTCAGGTGGAAGAAGTATGAAGCGGGATAGTCCTCGCTTCTTTTCAAGGCCGAGACGGATAATAAAAGAATCATCGACGTGAAGAAATCTCGGAAATAGCACTGTGCAGGTAGACGTCACAGACTTCTGTTAACTGGCGAAGGTGTGTGTGTGTGTGTGTGCGTGCGTGTGAGTGAGTGGGTGGCGTCCCTCCCAGTTCTGTGGTGAGTGAATGTTGTAGCGTGTAGTAAGCTCAATTTTTTTTTACTCGGTTCGTTTTCTCAAGAATGTTATTTTATGTGTTCGGGAGAGTTTAGGTCGACTGACGGTTGTGGAGTATGTACACATAGTGTCAAGGTATAAGTAATGACTAGTCACGCGTTCCCCATCTAAATACAATCATCCAAGTATGATGCACATCAAGCTATCAGTCTGTTCACAGAAAAATGACGAACTGTTCATGTCCGAAAAAAGATGCAAGCTTTGTAGGCCAAATTATTGACATACTTTTTATTTCAAGTCGCCACATGTGCATGCGTCAGAGAGAGAGAGAGAGACTCTGTGTGTGTGTGTGTGTGTGTGTGTGTGTGTGTGTGTGTGTGTGTGTGTGCAATTAAGCATGAGTCAGTGTGTGTGTGTGTGTGTGTGTGTGTGCGCGCGCGCGCGCGCGTGTGTGTGTGTGTGTGTGTGTGTGTGCGCGCGCGCGCACGCGCGCGTGCACGCCAATGTGTGTGTGTGTGTATGTGTGTGTAAATGTGCATGAGTCAGTTTATGCGTGTGTGTGTGTGTGTGTGTGTGGGTGTGTGTGTGTGTGTGTGTGTGTGTGTGTGACACTGTGTGTGTGTGTGTGTGTGTGTGTGTGACACACTCTGTGTGTGTGCGCGCGCGCGCACGCGCAAGCACTCGCGCATGAGCATGCACGTGCATACACAATGTGTGTAAGCATTCAAACAAAGGAACAAACAACATTCACGCCAATTTTTCCCCCAATATTTCGACCGCTTAAGGTCTTTTTTTTTTTTTTTTTAGGGCACTTTAATGTAACATTAGTCCTCACATTCACATTATAATAATCAACAAACCATACCCCACAGTTCCAAATTATTTACGCCGGGCTGATTGACCGTAATCGACCGTACACAACCCGTACATTGACGCGTGTACAGTCCCCAGCGGATTTATTCAGCTTTAAGTTCTGTTTGTAGCCTATATGTTTAAAACAGATCTATGAACTTGATATATTTTCCCCGCCCTCATCGCTACGAAGGTCTCAGCTACTCAGTCGGAAGAACTGACGTCACCGCTGCTACTTGTCAACAGCAGCGATTCCAAACTTGTAAACTGTGGCAAAATTCTTCATGAGCCGTTTCGTAGGTGACTCAGCGAAGGAATAAACCATTAAAAGCAAAGCTTCATGTGTGTGTGTGTGTGTGTGTGTGTGTGTGTGTGTGTGTGTGTGAGAGAGAGAGAGAGACAGACAGAGAGACAGAGAGAGAGACAGACAGACAGACAGAGACAGAGAGACAGACTGAGAATCATTGCCAGTTCAGTCACCATCATTTCTTATAAATATGATTTCTCATAAATGTACTTGATTCGCTAAAAATCTTCAGGTCAGTTAGTCAGTTAGCTCAATCAATGTCATAATCTTCACTAGACTTGAAGGGGGGGGGGGGGGGGGGGGGGGGAAGGTGGGGGGGGGGGGGGGGGGGGACTCTCTCTCTCTCTCTCTCTCTCTCTCTCTCTCTCTCTCACAGAGACAGAGAGACAGAGAGAGAGAGACAGACAGAGAAAGACTGAGAATCATTGCCAGTTCAGTCACCATCATTTCTTATAAATATAATTTCTCATAAATGTAAAACTCTTCAGTTCAGTAGTCAGTTAGTTCAGTCGATGTCATAATCTTCACTAGACTTGAAGAGGAGAGATAGAGAGAGAGAGAGAGAGAGAGAGAGGAGAGAGAGAGAGAGCAGAAGAGACTCATCAGTTCGAGTGAGTCTGTTAGTTCAGTCGATGTCTAAATCTCACTTAGCCAACTTGAAGAGTTGAACTGAGAGAGAGAGAGACGAGAGAGAGAGATTGTGTTTTTTTGAAGATTTTGCAAGAGAGCGAGAGAGAGAGAGAGAGAGAGAGAGAGAGAACATCTGTAAAGCGTTTTTTCTCTGTCCAGTGAAACACGAAATTCCACTTAGCGACAAAAAGTGAACTGAGGCGTTGAAAGTGACGTTATTTATCGTATTGTGTTTTTGGCAGCGAGATTGAGTTAAGAAGAGAGAGAGAGAGAGAGGATGAGAGAGAGAGAGAGAGAGAGCCATGCAGCAACTGTGAAAGATTATCATTTAACGTTGAATTAATCTATTTTGCACAGACGATAAAATACTTACTGAAGATACTTTTGATCTAATTACTTCATAGGCAAAATTCTTTGTTTACAAGTGCAGGATAACTCACATAAGACCAAAACTGGAAACAGTTTTGGGTTGAGTTAAGCCGTTTAGGTATACGTTGGAAAAAACACGTACGTGTACTAAATATGTATTACCGTGATTTTAAAAAAAAAAGTGGCTACCATACTCAGGATTGTTGTTAGAGGGATAGTAATCAACATGGATGATCCTTCAATATATTGTACAGATGCTGGTGTTTTTTTTTTTTTTTTTTTTTTTTTTTTTTTTTAGAAAAGGGGGGGGGGGGGGGGGGGGGGGGGGGGGGGGGGAAGTTTTTAATATTACTGACATATGCTATGAGCAAAGAATTCAAAACATAATTTTGTGTTGCTGTATGAGGACCTTGTAGAAAATACCCTTTGCATTAACTTTATAATAATTTTTGGATTTGTACATATATGGTAGTTATGAAAAAAGTACTCTTTTTGTTCTGTGGGAATACCGTAACGTTATTACTGAATATTCATTTTGGAAAGAAAAGAACCTTCATTGCAAGGGGAAGGGAGGGGGGGGGGGGGGGGGGGGGGGGGGGGGGGGGGAATAGAAAAAAAAATAAACAATTGTTCAATGGATAAACAACTATACAAACGAATACATGAATGAATAAATAAATGAACGAAAAAAAATAAACACACAATGCATACATCATACTTTCAAACATACACAACACGTTAAACAGATATAGAAAGACTAAAATGCATAGGTAAAGAAATAAATGGTTAAAAATAAATGAATGATGTGCGAATAAATTAATAAATGAGTAACAGGTGAACTAAGATGGCGCTCGGTAGATCATAATAAGACCCGCCCTTTAATTCGGGATCCGCGCCACGAGTTCGCACAAAAAAAATACTGGGTTCGTCAAAACCGATTCAGCGCCAAGTTTTTGCGTAAATTTTGTCAACAGACAGGCTGGGCAAACCAACAACATGTATAATAAGTCAATGAAGAAACAGATAAGTAAGTGAATGAAAAAAAAATAATGCACCAAACAAATAAATAATTAAATAAATAAATGAATAAATAGATAAATAATAAATCAATTAAAATGACAGTAAATAACCGGTGTCACATGGAGATCTGTTTGATTGAAAGCAGACGATTACGTAATATGTAGATTAGAAGCGCAAGCCGAGGTCCAGAACGACTCATGGACGGATCCACCTTTTGAGTCAGTTCCACTGTGAAAACAAAACCAGTTTGCCGCCAGCGAAAAAAATAAAAAAAAAAAAAGCTTAGTTGTTATGGACTGAAAGAGTTACTTCCCATACATTTTTCAGTTTTTAACGGGCGGGCAGGGTGTATGGCAAAGTTGATATAACTGGAAACTATTAACGTTCCATCGAAACTTCAAAATGTGCATGCCCAGCGGGAATTTCAAAATGATTTTACGGAACGGATCTTATGGATCTGCTGTTTGATTCGGATCTGCACCAAGATTTAGCGGATTTGTTCTTGATTCACACCGACTCCATCTTTTCGTCAAGTTTCCACGTTATAATCCGCGGTTAGATAGTTATTTGCAAAATCGTACGGACAGACAGACAGTCAGACAAACAAAGGAATGCAAATGACAACACAACCTCCTCGGTGGGGATTTTGCATGAATAAATACTTCACAATGAAGTGTGAGATGATGGGTGCCATATGTATTCGAATGAAAGGATACAGTTGCATATAATAAACCGATAAATAAATAAATGAATAAACAAACAATGAAATAAGATTCGTGACAACGCGCAGTCGAAGCTGGTTTCTGACGGCCTATTTCTGGGAAATCAGTGAATCACATTAGAAAGATAAATAAATGAATAAATCTATTCATAACTCAGTAAACTGCAGCAACATGGAGGTTTTTTTTTTTTTTTTTTTTTTATTGTAGCTGCTTGACTATAAACGGACAATCAAGTAATCCATCCCTCTACATCCATCCATCAGTCAATTTACTCACTCCAAAGTTATATCGTCGATTGCCCAGGTTGAAAGTCGTACCAAACGGCATTTTCTTCAAGCTTTTGGATCGTTGTGTTGTTCCGCCTCCTAACTTTTCTTGTTTTCTGATTTTTCCATTTCCCTTCTCTCTGAAAGCTTATATATCCGCTGTGTCTCCAGGATACAAAATTTGGTCAAACAGCTGTCAAGACCCGTCTCCCGACGTTCAAATTGATAAGGCGGTTCCCGACAAAACCATCGACGAGGATCTGACTTCCACACTATTCTGTTGTTATGTAGAGCTAAATAAACCCAAGGACCCTTTGGGCAGTGAGATATTGATCCAGAGGGAGAGAGGAGGAGGCGGGGGTGGGTGGCGGGTTCGACAGAATCCCTTAGAGAACGCCGTGTTATAATTACGACACACAAAAAAAAAAATTAAAAAAATAAAAGAAGAAAGAAGAAGAAGAAAAAAATCATTCCCTCTCACCCCTCTTTTCCAAAGCCATTAGAAAATAATTATTACGATAACATGCAGTTACGCACTACTTCTATACCCTCACTCTCTCCCTTATCACAGTTCAGCAACTTTTTTTTTTTTTTTTTTTTTTTTTTAAGCGAGCTTACTTTATTCGGTCAACGACGTGATAAGTCAAGCCGACCACGAAACGCCTTTTCAATGCTATCTCTCTCTCTCTCTCTCTCTCTCTCTCTCTCTCTCTCACACACACACACACACACACACACACACACACACACACACACACACACACATACACACGCACACATGCGCATTCGCGCGCGCGCACACGCACGAACGCACCTACTTCTATATAAGTTCATAACGAGAAAGTCTGAAGATTGCCTGATCATGAGATCATTTCTGACGAAGATGACATATGGGTGTCAGAATAATGAGGCCATTCTGACGAAGATGATATCTGAGAACAGTGACGTTTTTTTTTTTTTTTTTCTTTGTTTGTTGTTTGTTTGTTGTTTTTTTTGTTTTGTTTTCTTTTAATGACGCAGTACAGAATAGTTTAATATGAACGTAAAAAGATCAGCAAGAAAGCAGTACATCACCACACACACACACACACACGCACACACACACATACACATACACACACACACACACACACACACACACAATTTACACACACACACACGCGTCCTTTTCACTCTCAATCTCCCTCCATCTCCCTTCCTCCTCCCCTTTCCTTTTCTCCTCCCTCCGCTCCCCCCCCCCCCCCCCCCCCCTCCCCCCCATTCCCCTCCCTAGGCCTCCACCTCCCTCCCCCCCCCCCTCCACCGTCCCCGCCACCACCACCACCACTCCGTAATCACTACCTTTCGCTCTGTCGGTCTATCTGTCTGTCTTTGCTAGATAGTTCATGCTAGGTAGTTCAGATTTAAAGTCCTCTCCCAACACAGCTAAGGCAGCCGACAGGGGAGACCACTCCAGGAGAGGGGACGTTGGGCACCTATACCTAACCACCAAACGCCACACTGTCACCACCGAAATGACAACACGTGAACATGGGCAGGAAAGATTAGGGCACCATATAGTATCTTCACAAGCGGATAGTATATAGCTGTATTCACAGGGAAACAGCTAGCACAATTAAAAAAAAAAAAAAAAAAAAAAAAAAAAGAAAACAGGTTAAAACTGGTATCGCGAACGAGTACAAGTTTTGTGTGTGTGTGTGTGTGTGTGTGTGTGTGTGTGTATCCCCCCCCCCCCACCCCCGTTTATAAAAGCTGTTTTGCCCCGAGTTCATAAAGGATCGCAAGTCTCTTCCCTGTTTTTTTTTTCCACAGGAAACTGTGATTATCGGTTTTTCTCTCTGATGATCACAAACGTCTGCCTTATTTTCGACAGAAAACACACAGCCATTATCCTTAAGAAAAAACAACGAAAATTGGAAAGAAGTCGTGATGATCCCTACAAAAAATACCCCCTCCCTCCAACCCCCCCCCCCCCCCCCCCCCCCCCCCCCCCCCCCCCCCCGCCGCTCCCCTGTTTACGCTATGTGCGCATGCGCTTTCCTCACGAAAACAGTTCCTATCCTAAGAAACGTAAGGGCGACAATACTTGTGATCTTAAAGGAAAACAGGGATAACAGTTTATTATCTGAAGGTAAAACAGGTGTGATTTATAGAAAATGATTGTGAGCCTTAGGATAATGACTGTTTTATCCTATGTCGTCGGTTTTTTTTTTGTTTTTTTTTTTTTTTCTTCTCTTTCCCTTGAGGGTTATGCCTGTTTTGCTATGGAAAAACAGCTCTTATCACCTTTACACGCTAAGATGTTCCCATACTTCGGCCATTTTTCTATGTGGAACCAGCGGGACTCTACTGTGCATCGTCTGCCTGGAACCAAGGAACACGACCACTGAGCCAACCGGACACCACGATGATCTGTCTGCCGTTGAACCTACTGATGATGTTTTATTTACTTCCCCCACTCCCACCCCTTTTCCTCGTAAGCACGCGGCAGCATCAGGTTGTCAAAGCGTTGTGTTTCTGTTTGTAAACCGAGTCATTATCTTAAAACACACACTGACTGACTGAAACCAATTTATTGTCAGATTAACTCAAAGTTGTACTGACAAAAATTATGGAGGGGACACCCGGGTCCGAACCGGGGACCTCTCGATAGCGCAGTAGGTAGCGCGTCAGTCTCATAAAACACACACACACACACACACACACACACACACACACACACACAACGAACACTGAAAAAAAAAATTGCAACCCTACAAAAAAAACAAACAAAAAGCAACAAAAAAAAAAAAACTCCTCTTCCTCCTTTCCTCTTTTCGCTATATGTTATTGATACCAGTGCGCGTACGCTTGTCGTGGTCAACAGCAACCGCATCTGTTTCCTCTGTATATTTGTTTTTCTCGCGATAATAACTGCTATCCCCCCCCCCCCCCTTTCCCCCCCCAAAAAAAAGTAAGGGAGACAATTGCAATCCAACAGGAAAACAGGGGCAACAGCTATCATCTTCAGGGAAAACACTAGGTGTGGGTTCTAGGAAAATGATTGTGATCCTCAGCCATAATAACCCCCCCCCCCCCCCCCCCCCCCCCCCCCCCATGGTGTCGGCACTTTTCTCGACGATCATGTCTGTTTCGCTATGGAAAACAGCTATTATCGCTTTTTAGACTCTAACATGTTCCCATACTTCGGCCTTTTTTTTTTTTTTTTTTTTTTTTTTTCTTTTTCTATGGGGCACCAGCGGGACTCGCGCGCGCAAGATCTGACAGGAACTTTTTAAGAGCTCCGTCACTTAGCCAACTCGGCAGCATGATGATCTTTCTGCCTGCGTATCTATTTGTGTGTTTCATTTATTTCATATATGCTTTTTTTTTTTTTTTTTTTTAACTGGCAGATAGGCACAGGCATGTGGCGGCATCAAGTCTGAAAGCGTGATCACATAGTTATGTTTCAGTTTGTTTGTTTTGTGGGGTAGACTGCTCGTGACGTGTTAAATGAGTCAGCTGAAGGCTGCGCCATTGAAAACACACGATCAAAAACGTAGCATGAATCATATTGTTGGTAACAAAAGTTACAGTTCTGTCATCAGTCAAGGAATCGAGTTTGCATGTTTAGGAACAGGGTATAAATGACTGAAAATAATCCTTAGTGTAGTTTCGCCGCAGTTTTCTTTCTTCCTGTTTCTTTCTTTCTTTTCTTATCTTATTTATTTTTTATCTGTTTATTTGTTTTTTTGCTTTTCTTTTCTTTTCTTTAGTTTCTTTCCTTTTTCTTTCTTTCATTCTTTCTTTTTTCTTCTTCTTGTTCTCCCCCCCCCCCCCCCCTCCCTCCTCTCTCTCTCCCTCTCTCTCTCTCTCTCTCTCTCTCTCTCTCTCTCTCTCGCTTAAAGATCAAGAGCGCTTAATCAAAACCAGAATATTTTCGGCGCCAGCGATCTCTCAAACTATCAACACAAAAACAGTTTTTTCTTCACGTGCAATCTCTTAAACGCCCCTTAACTTCAGCTGAATCGGTCGGTCGTGATGGTCATGATAATGACGTTAAAAACGTTCCTTGTTGGAAAATATATTTCAGGTTGTGTTGAAGGTCACCCTTCTCAAAACGACAGCAGAACTTGTCAAGAAAAAAAGAAGAAGAAGAAGAGAGAGAGAGAGAGAGAGAGAGAGAGAGAGAGAGAGAGTCCCTTCAATATTACTGAGTTTCCATTTACGCGTTTTGTTCATAAAGTGATTTTAAACTACTTTCAAATTTCACATCTGAAACTGTGATTCTACTTGTTTTGAGTCCCCCCCCCCCCCCCCCCCCCCCCCATCCTTGGTTTTTTTTTTTTTTCCTTCTCTTTCTTCTTTTTCAAATTTCTATTTTTTCCCCCTCATTTTATTTATTTATTTATTATTTTTTTTAGAACAGTTATTGATTTATGTTTCTCTGACCTTGCTCTATCCTTCCGTAGCTCTTGCAAGAAATGTCTGTGTATCCGTTTCATGAACCATGCCATTACGATTACCGCAAAGTAGTGCGGTAAAGATTTCACATTTATTTTACTTGAAGTAACCGATTTAGAAAAAAAAAACATGTTTATTCAATCATGAATGCTTATTCATTGATTGCTCAAAGCTAATAGCCTGCTCGCTGGTCGTAAACACACCCTGAATACGTCTTCACCCCCAAAAACATCAAGACTGCAAGCAAAATGTTTGATTTGCGTTTGGTTTTCACAAAACGTCTTTTTCCATCAAGCGACACTGCGCTTTGATATATATGCTTAAACTTATACAAGTCACTGGGGAAAAAGAACACTTTGGAACTAGCGTCATACAGACGATTACGTCATTTAGACGCTTCGTGGAACTGATGGTCTTCGTTACAAGCAACAAACTTCCTGAGGGGTGGGGTGCGGGTGGTGTGTGTGTGTGCGTGTGTGTGTGTGTTGTGTGGTGGGGGACGGGAGCGGGGCGAGGGGGGGGGGGGGGGGGGGGGAGGGAAAGGGGGCGAAGGGGTGTGGGGTATATGTGTTGGGGGGTGAGGGTGGGGTTGGGGGAGGAGGAGGAAGGGGGAAGTATATGGTGTGTGTGTGTGTGTGTGTGTGTGTGTGAGAGAGAGAGAGAGAGGGGGGTGGGGGGGGTGGGGTGGGGGTGAGGGTGGTGGAAAAGGAATTCAAAGGGAGGCTGTTAGCAGAAATATAGCAGACTACCACATGTAGTATTTTGATTTGATTGATTTAATTTAGTCTGTTCACAACGATGGTGATGTGTGTGTGTATACATACATACATACATATATATATATATATGTATATATATATATATATATATATATATATTCTACTTTTTCACAAGAAAATGTAGCTTGTTTTGCTCTTTCATGATTTTCTTTTTTGCTTCTTGGGTGGCATCTTTAGTTAGTTTTTTTTTTTTGAAACTCAACAAACATACTACGGTATTACACACCAGCCTTTTTTTGGTATAGCGTTCTTCTTAAAACCGAAAAGGCAGAGGAGTCAAAGTTTCCGCAGTCACTGAGGAGAAACAATCGGGTTTCGAAATATCGGTATCTGACCAGGAGTTATATGTTA
>JADBJO010005311.1:62500-70000 GCA_016801955.1 Conus betulinus | reverse complement strand
AAGTGGTTCAGAAAATGAGAGGGGTAAAGGTGTACAAGTTTATCGGAAAGAATCTGAGCTTGATTTATTTCCTCTGTGTATTTAATAGTTTTATACGTCTTATCATCTGAAGCCAAAACAGTGAAAAGTGTGTACTGTGTGCAATGATTTAATTTATTAAAAAGAAAAAAAAAAGAATTCACTTGGATTACACATATTGAATACCTCTGCTTTCTCTGCATCTGTTCAAAGTAAGAGCAAAGTTTTATGCCCCTTTTCTTCCTCATTTGCTGTTGTCATAATAACCAAACGAACGTACTACCAGCCACTGTAGCGAAGTGGTTAGCGTCGCGGACTCCCGGCTGGGAGGTCGTGGGTTCGAATCCCATCAGAAGCCATGTGGTTTTTCTGCCCCGACCGGCTCCTACCCAGAGTTGAGTTGCTGTGGACTCAGTTGGGAAGACTGGGACCACACAATCAAGTTTCATCCACTTAATGGATGCGTTTCTGAGAGTGTTGCTCAAGTTCTTGACCAACACTGCAGGTGCCTGTATCTCTCGGACCTGGTTGACGCTGGGATATATTATGAAAGGAAGCGTAGAGTACAGCCTTGTCACGCAGTCTCAGACCAAAATGGAAATCCGTAGCATCATCTTAATCATCCTCATTGTCATCGATCAGTATAAAAAAAAACAAACAAACAAAAAAAAACCAAAACGAACGTAAACAAGATTGTGTTCTCCTACGTTTTACTTATGTTGTTCCTGTAACAGCAGCGTTGCTATTTTAACCAAAATGAATTTTAATTCTATGCTCATTACAAAGTTCGCGCTTTACCCTTTCCGTTGATATATAACATTGCTTGTTAGGTTTATATTAGGAGACGTAAAATAATATTTTTAAAAGTGCGAAAATCGCGCGTCTGCAACGGTTTTAAGCACGTGCGGTGCACGCGCATGCTGGGAAGCGACGTTGCTCTGCCGCGCCCGTTTGGAAAGTATAAATCCATGTCAGCATTTTGCATTTTGAGGAGGCCAAGCATGAATTCGACCCAGCTTTTTTTTTTTTTTTTTTTCCAGTTAAACTGATAATGGATCAATGAATAAGCACCCATCTATCATTTCCCCTATTTGGGAAGATTTCCACCGATGACTTCATCCACAATCTTCAAACACATGACCTTCAACTTAGCTGACGTCACATTTCAAGCCTGTGACCCTAATCTTTGCACCAGCTGGTATCCCCAAATAGTCCCATTCCTTTGATTTTAATCAGTCCCCTTGGAAACATCTGGCTTGTACCCTGATGGCCATATGAAACAAAAGAAGGAGAATCAACTTATAGCCACTGCTATGAAAACTCTCAAAACAGTCTAATGTTGCCAGTCTATTAATACTCGACTCCTTAAGCAGGGCCTTGGTGCATCGATATTTTTTTTTTTTTATGTGTGTGCAGCCACAGCGCTGGGGACGAACTCATTTCAGTGGAGTGAAGCACGAGTGAAGCACGTCTACAACGCATGTGGAGATAACAGGAGGCTGGGGAGTGGGGAGTGCAGCAGGTGCTCCACGCATCTGTTCAGTCTTTGTTAGACAGCGGTGGTTCAACATCGGAGGGAAAAAAAAAAAAATACCCAAGGGGCACCACTCTTCACCATGAAAACTGGGCTCACTCAATGCTCTCCTGCATAATATAGTAGAGGTCAATGGTTTCAGCTGGAATTATTGTTTTTTTTTTTGGTTGTTCTTAAATATCCACCAATTTTTTTGTTTGTTAGTTTGTTTAAATCCACGTCCGTGTGTATAGTTTGTTTGTCGGTCAGCCTGATCATATAAAATTTGTTGTATGTTTTGCAGTAACTGTCCACAGATGCGTCGCAGAGAGATCAAATTCGCCATTCTGGCTTGTCACGAAACACGTTGTGTCCTTCTCCCGCAAACAGTGGATCTGGGTAACATTTTTTTCTCTTCTCTCTCTCTCTCTCTCTCGCTCTCTCTCTCTCTCTCTTTAAGCAGATTTTTCACATCTGTTACTTGTGACATCTACAGAAGATGTACTAGTCGACAATTCATTGGCATGTCACACAGCTTGTATTGTTTATTAAGCAAGCCTGACATGACACCGTTTTGTGTGTTATGTATGCATTTCGGTAAAAAGTTGTTTTCCCCGGTCTCGCCGCCACAGCCGGTTTCAGTCGTCTGCTATTCTTTTACAGACCTACTATTGCTGTTCCTATTGTCTGTTTTTTTTTCAGTCGTTTTTACGGTTGTAGTTGTTGTTAAGTCAGGAAATAATGAACAAGGACAACACAAACTTATGCTTTCAGTGTCGTGAGAAAGGTTTAGGCCCCTCAGTCCTAACCCCCCACCCCCACCCCCCACTCCCTTCCCCTAACAAGCCAGTGCGGCTTGTGCTGATACAGTCGTTAGATAGCTCACCCGTAAAGGAAAGGCGCGCAGAGTAAATCGAGTACCCCTCACTCTTCCAGCCTGATTCCCCCCCCCCCCCCCCCCCCCCCGCTGAACTAAACTAAACCGTTCTTCTTCCGCCCTCTTCCATCCCATCCATCCCTTCCTCGCCCCCCCCCCCCCCCCCCCCCCCTCCTCCTCCCTCTGCCTTCCTCCTTTCAAATGAAATCCCAAGTATGTCCACGAACCTTCCCCGAAGATGGAATATGGCTGCCTTAATGGCAGGACAGTAGACGGTCATGCACACTAAACTCCACTCCCTTTGCTAGACAGTTGGGATCAATACTTGCCTGTCTATACAGCGAGTGTCCGCAGGAGTATCAGCCTGCGTACGCAGAAAAAGAAGAAGAAGAAAAGAAGAAGAAAAGAAGTCCACAAACCTCTCACCCTACATGAAATTCGTCTACAAACCCCTCACTTTAAACAAAATTCGTCTAGAAATCCTCCACTGTAAACAAAGTTTCTCTCTACAACCCCCCCTCAACCTCAACAAAGTTTGTCAGTGTACAAACCTCTCACTGTATTTAAAGTCTGTGCACAAACTCCTCACCCTGAACAAAGTGTTTCAGTCTGCATAGCCCTCACTCTAAACAACCCTCACCCCCCTCGCCCTAAACAAATATTTTTCTACAAATCCCTCGCCCTTAATTTTTTCCCCTACAAACCCCTCCCCCATAACACAGTTTTTCAGTCTACAAAATCTCTTACCCTAAAAAAAAAAAAGCTTGGCAGTCTACAAACACCTCGCCCTGACCAAAGTTTTTCAGTCTACAAGCCTCTCACCCTAAACCGAAGTTTGCGTACACACCCCTCACCCTAAACAAAGTTGTTTTTTTTTTTCTACAAACCCCTCACCCTAAACAAATTTTTACTAACCCCAACCCCTCATTATAAACAAAGCTTTAACAAAACCCCTCACCCTAAACAAAGTTTTGATGTTTTTTTTCTACAAACCTCTCACCCTAACAAAGTTTTTTCTTCAAACTTCTCACTCACCCTCACAAAGTTTGTGCACAACCCCTGACACTCCTCACCCTAAACAAAGTTTTTTCTACAAACCCCTCACCCTAAACAAAGTTTGGCAGCCTGCAAACCTCTCACCCTAAACAAGTTTGTCCATCTACAAACCCCTCACCCTGAACAAAATTTTTTTCTACAAACCCCACTTACTGTCTACAACGTTTGTCTAAAACTCCCTCACCCTAAACAAGGTTTGTCTACAAACTTCTCATCCTAAATAAGATTTGTCTAAAAACCCCCTCACCTTTAACAAAGTTTGTCTAAAAAAAAAAAAAAAAAAAAAAAAAAACTCTCACCCTAAACAAAGTTTGTCTACAAACCCCTCACCCTGAACAAAATTTGTCATGTGGCCGCAGCAACTACAGCAGATGAGCATGACCGGGCGAATTCTCACCTTCTCCCAGTGGAAACGGATCCGGGAGGATCCTTTGACCTGGATCCGCATCTAGAATTGAATGGGTTCGCCTTCAGACTACAGATTCCCTCTTTGCATCCAGTTTCGTCGTTAAACTCGGTTCAGTCGTTTTGGCGCCAATCACAAACAGATCCCAGATCCGCTCTTAGATTTGGATCCGCTCTTAGGAGGCACTCCAAATTTCCAAATAGGTTCGTCCTTGAGCCACATTAAATTCTGACTTGCAGCCAAGTTTTAGCGCTGAAGTCGGTGAAGTAGTTCCAGTTGTCAACGCGCTGACAGCCAAGCAAACGAAGACAGCTAACAGACGCGGGTGCAAGCGTGACCTTTTGCGAGGAGGTAACAATCCAATCCACATTTATTCATGACCTTTTCTGATCCAGGTGTTAAGGTCGGCAGCAGGCGCGCGCGCACACACACACACACACACACACACACACACACACACTCGTGTGACTTGACCGAAGGGAGATAATTAATCATCCGGGGTAGAGGGAGAAGGTGGGGCTGAGAGGGACGGGGGAGGGAAAGAAGTGAGAGAAGGACGGACGGTCGGGGTGTGAAGGGTGTAGGGTGGGGAAACTATCCAACCCTTCACCCATACCACCAAAACGGCATGATAAGAAGGTGTCAACGAAATGGCTGCCAACTTTTTTTTCTTTTCTTTTTTCTTTCCTTCTTATTTTTTTTCTTTTTTTTTTTATTTTTTTTTTTTTAATGAAAAACTGGCACCAGCGGTGTCTAAACTGGCAAATTCCGTTGAAGAATTCCGTTCTCTCTAGCCCACGTACAAACTTAGCGAGCTCGTCACCATTATTCCGTTGAAGAATTCCGTTCTCTAGCCCACTTGCTAACTTAGCGAGCTCGTCACCATTATTCCGTTGAAGAATTCGGTTCTCTAGCCCACTTACTAACTTAGCGAGCTTCGTCACCATATTTCTCTGACGTCAGTACCCCTGTATGGCCATAAACATAGAGCTGTCCAGATCCTCCATCCTTCACACCGATCTGAAACCTAAACCTCAGGCTAATGTCAAAAGACCTCTGGCAAGAGAAGTGGAACTCGCAGACGGATAAGAAAGTTTCTTCAGTTCCGTCCGAACCTGAATGAGTTCTTACCGTGTGCCACCGGCGGCCACAGAGAGGAGAAAACCGTCTTGCACCGTTTGCACACAGGCCACTCCGTTCTACAGCCACTCGGCTTTTAAAAGGTACAGAAGCTCCGGATGCGTTCCTGTAATGAATGCACGCACGCACTCACTATAAGCGTTGCGACTTGCATGATGCCAAACGTACACACTTCACGGCAGACTCCATGAAATGCCTGTTCAGAGTTGTGTCGTCCCACGTAATGTGATTTGGAGTTTCTGGAAGAGATTCCAAAAAAAAAAAAAAAAATCTGATCTGAGATTTTTACGGAAGAAATGTTTTAACCAAATATTTTTCAGAAACATCTATTGTGTATGTATGGCTCCCCCTTTTTCTTTCTTAAAAAAAAAGAAAAGAAAAGAATTGTTGTTTAGAGTTGATTTCAACGATGTGACTGACATCCCTGATATGGATGACTGCGGTCGGCTGGGCTATAAACAACATGGGTCCTCCTCTCCCTTTTGCTCCTCCTCGTTTAGCATCATCGCCACAACAACAAACAACAACAACAACTACTACTACTACTACTACTATTGCCGACCGCTGCTGCAGTTACCACTACTACAAATAGTACTTCTGCTGCTGCTGCTGCTACTGATGCCACTGCTAGTATGACTACTACCTCGACTACTACTACTACTACTACTACTCTTCGACAACTGCGACGCTTTCTACCAACTGCGATTCTTGCGTTTTCTTTTCGCTGAGCTCAAGCATAACAACTTCCACTGATACAGCAGGTACCAGCGTTTCAATGATGGTGAAGCAAATAAGGCTGCATCGCGAATTCGCGGACGAGGCTTCAGAAGAGCGAGCGATGATCGTCGCATGCCGCATGTCTTTCGTGCAATAACGCATGACATCTGAAGATAAAAGCTGAGGAGAATACATGAGCCTTCCGAGCAATGCCGACATGAAGAACGTGTGATCAGAGTTTCATCCTTTTCAGTAACGAAGACCAAAGTCAAACGATTGTCAGGAGGAAGGAGGGGAGTGATGATGGTGGTGGATAGGGAGAGATTCGGGGATGGGGGAGGGATGGGTGGGGTGGGGTAGGGTGGGGCGTGTCATACTTGGCTGTATTACCACCCAAACTAACTGTCGTTCGTGTTCAGTTCAAGAAGATTCTTTAGAAATTGATCCAGTGGCACCACAAAAAAAACAACAACAACAACAAAGTAGGCAGGCATACAAGGTATGACAAAAAGTTACGAAAAGGTAGGACGGAAAACAAAGAGGAAAACCTTGAAGGAAAAAGTGAAACGCAAAAGCATGAGAAGGAAAGAGGAAAAAAAAAAGGAAAAATGTCAGAAAAGGTGAGAAAATGATCAGAAAAATAGAGAGATAAAAAAAATTTAAAGCTGAAAACAAAAGTAAAACGGACGGACAAAGCAAGAACACAAAAGGCAGAGAACAGTGAGAGAAAAAGGGTTAACAGAAGTGAGAGAAAAGGGTTAACATAAGTGAGAAAAAGGGTTAACAGAATATGGATAAGATAGAAACAAAACAGGGGGGAAGTTTGTAAGGAAACATTGGGGGGGGGGGGGGGGGGGGGGGGAGTAAAAAAGAGAGGTGGAAAAAAAGAGGTGGAAAAAAAATCAAAGTTGGGAGAAGAACATATCTCCTGCCTTGTCTTAAGTACTTGGTGAAGCAGACTACCCTCTTCCGTGTCCCCCCCCCCCCCCCCCCCCCCCCATTGGCTTTCTTTCCAACCACCCTTAGATAAGCATGCTAAACCAAAACAAGATACAAAGCATAGAAACGTACTCCCAGTTTATCTTCCTGAAAAAAAAACGTCACAATCAAACATGCGTCATAATGTAAAATTTAGAAAGAGTGGGGGTTAGTTGCCGCCGAGGACATTGACGAACAAAATACAGGACAAGACACGATGCATTTCGACCGCTTGGGTCTTCTTCAAGTGAGAAAAAAAAAAAAAAAAAAAGAAAAGGATCACATTTAACATTTAGGACAGTACAAATAAAGAACGAAGAGAGACTTATCTGAGTCCATGTGGTATGCTGTGAAGAATGGCCGACAGAAGGAAATGACAGAGGGGATTATGGGAGAGGAAGAGGGCTGGTGGGTGGGTGGTGGGGGGGGTGGGGGGGGGGGGGGGTTGCGTGAAGGGTGAAGGGAGGGGATGAGTGAGGCGATGGGTTGTGTGGTGGTTAGTTAGGTGGGGTGGGGTGGTATATGTGACGGTTGTGGTTAAGGTGGATTGACAATGATGCTAAGGGGGGGGGGGGGGGGGGGGGGGGGAGAGGGGGGTTTGGGGATATATATATATATACATACATGTGTACATATATATATATATATATATATATATATATATACACACACACACATACACACACATATACATGCATCATACATACATATATGTACATGTGTGCACATACATACACATACATGCACATACACACATACATATATATATACACACACATACATATATATGGATGC
>JADBJO010005311.1:42500-55000 GCA_016801955.1 Conus betulinus | reverse complement strand
CTCCCTCCTTCCTCACTTTTTCGTTTCGTTACTCTTTTCCCCCTTTCTTCTTTCCTCCCTTTCTTTATCCTCTTCCCCTTTGCTTCCTCCCCCCCCCCCCCCCCCCCCAATGCTCCCTTCATCTTTTCCTTCCTCCTTTCTTCATCCGTCCCATCCTTCTGTCTGTCTTCCTTTCCTTCCTTTATTCTTTCCGTTCTAACTCTTCTTCTCCGCCTTCCTTCTTTTCTTCCTCCCTTCCTTTGTTCGTTTCAGCTCCACCTCTTCTCCTTCCTTCCTTCCTTCCTTCTGTCCTTTCCTGACTCCCATTATTCCTCACGCTTTTTCCTCTTTTCTGTTTCTTCCCTCCTTTTTTTTTTCTTCTTCTTCTCTTCTTTATTCCTCATATGGTCTCCCTTTCTTCCTTCCCCTTCTTCCTTCTCTCTTCCTTTCCTCCTTCTACACTCTTCTTCCTCTTCTCTCCACCTTTCATTTAGTGCATTCTCTGCTTCCTTCGTTGTCTTCTTCTTCTTCTTCTTCTACTTTTTCTTTTTCCTTTTCTTTATTCCCTAGGCTCTTCGTCTTCTTCCCCGCGTTTTTTTTTCTTCCTTCTTCTTCCCATCTTCTTTTATTTCCAATTTCTCTCTTCCTTTTCCCTTCTTCTTCCCCGTTCTTCGTTTTCTTGCCTCCCTTCCTATATTCCTTACGTTCTTTCTCTTCTCTCCTTTATTCCTTTACTCCTCTCTCCTCTCCTCTCTCTCCTCTCTCTCTCCCCCCCCCCCCCCCCCCCTCCCCCCCCCCCCTCTCTCCTTCTGTCTCTCCTCCTTCACTTTGTTATTTTTTCAGTTTGTGTTTCTAGTTTTTTTCTCTCTGTGTCATTGCTTTTCTCATGCAAGTTACTGTTTTGACAGTTCCAACCTGAAGGGGTCCTCGTTCCACTTGTTAACGCCTTCTTTTGGGTGTGTTTTCATCTCTAGTCTATCATCTGTCATTTATCTCTGTTAGTGTTCTCTCTCTCTCCTCTCTCCTCCTCTGTAATGTCATCCTCTCTCTCCGTCTCCGGGGGCTCCTCTCTCTCTCTGTATCCCTCTCTCTCTCTCTCGTGTAGGTGTCCCCTCCTCTTCCTCTCTATGTCTCTCTCTCCCTCTCTCTCTCTGTCTCTCTCTCCTCTCTCTCTCCTCCTCCTTCTCCTTATGTTCTCTCTCCTCTCTCTCTCTCTCTGTATTTCTCTCTCTCTCTCTCTCCCTTCTCCTCTCTCTTCCTCCTCTCTCTCTCTCTCTTTCTCTCTCTCTTTCTCCTCTCCTTCCCCCAACCACTTCCCTCTTTAAAAGCACCAGTCCTGAAGTTCGGAGTGGAGCCAGAATCTAATCCCAGTGGATCCCAGTGGATCCCCCCCCCCCCCCCCCCCCTTCACTTCACTTCCTTTACTTACCTCCCCACACTTTTCCTCTTCTTTCTTCCCTTCTTTCTTTTTTTCTTCTTCCTTTCCTTCACTGCTTACCTCTTCCTCTTGTTCTTCTTTTTTCTTTCTTCTTTCCTTTTAGTCCTGCGCTGTTTCGTCTTCTTTTCTTCTAGCCTCTTTACCTCCTGCCTCCCGTTACATTTGTTTCTAAAGCTCTTCCACTTTCGTCCCTCCTCTCCTCTTTTCTTCTCCCCCTTCACTGATTCCTAATGCTTTCCCCTGCTTCCCTCCTTCATTCCCAAACTTTCCTTTCTAATAATGCGAATTTCTTTTCTCTCCTCTCTCTCTCCTCTCTCGCTCTCTCCTCTCTCCGATCTCTCTCTCCCTTTCTCTCCCTCTCGTCTCACTCCCTCTCTCTCTCCTCCTCCTCTTTCCCTCTCTCTCTCTCCTCTCTCCTCTTTTCTTCTTCTCCTTCCCCCTTCTCTTTTTCCTTTCCTTCTTCATGCTCTTTTCTCTTCTCTCTCTCTTCGTTTCTTTTTCTTCTCTTTTCATTCCTTTCGTTTCTTTACACTCTTTCCTCTTTCGTAGTTCCTTCCTAATTACTTTCTTCTTGTTCTCCTCCTCCTCCTCCTCCTTCTTCTTCTTCCTCTCCTCCTCCTCCTCCTCCTCCTTCTTCTTCTTCTTCTTCTCCTCCTCCTCCTCCTTCTTCTTCTTCTCCCTCCTCCTTCTTCTTCTCTTTTATTCCTTACACTTTTCCCCGCTTTTTTTTTGTCCCTTCACTTTTCATCACTTCCCCCCTTATTCTTTCTTCTTCTTCCCTTCCTTCTTTTTCGCCCTGTTTCCTTATTTTCTACGTTCCTTCCTTCATTCCTTCTTTCTTTCTTTCATCCCCTCCTTTTATCCCTCACACTCATCTTCTTTCCTTCCTTCTTTTTCCTCCTCCTTCCTTTATTTCTTACACTCTCTTTTTCTTCATTCATCCCATTCCCTTCTTTCTTCTTCTTCCTCCCCTCCTTTATTCCTCACACTCATCTTCTTTCCTTCCTTCTTTTTTCCTCCTCCTTCCTTTATTTCTTACGCTCTTCCTTCATTCCTTCTTTCTTTCTTTCCTTCCTCCCTTCCTTCATTCCTTACACTCTTTCTCGACCCTCCTTTCATTCTGTTCCTCTCCCTTTCTTTGTTCCTAACATTCTTCCACTTCCCTCCTTTCCTCCTTCCTTCCTTTCGTTTTCTTCCTTGCATCTTCTCTTCCTTTATTCCATTTGCTCTTTTCCTCTTCTCTCTTCTCCATTCCTTTCTTATACTCCCTTTCCTTATTCCTTACACTCTTTCTCTTTCCCTTCTTTTCTTCATCCCTTTCTTTTCCTTTGTTCCGTTTCTGTTCTTCTATTCCCCCCCCCCCCCCCCCCCCCCCACCCCCCCCCCCCGTCTTTTTTTTCTTCTTTCTGTTTTCTTTCATTCGTGAGGAATTCCATCTTTTTTTTTTTTTTCCTTTCTTCTTCATCCCTTCCTTAATTCCTTCCGTCATCCCCCCCCCCCCTCCATCCACCCCCACCACCCAACCCCTACCTCCCAGTATGCCTTCAAGACATTAATCCGAGTCATTACAAAAATTGTTTGAACAATCCTTAGATGTGAGTAGAGTACAGTCTTACTTAGCTAATTCTTGAGTATACAGTCATTTGCAATTCATCATGGTCGTACATTCCGTCCTATTACCAAACATCAAACTATCAGAAAATAACATCACAGACTAAGGAGGTTACTTAATCTGTGCTGATCTGTGATAACATTCCTTAATTAATGTCTTTTCCCACTATGCCGATGATGGCAGCAACGCGGCTGGTGTATATGTCTTATAATCCAGCGAATGACCGAATTGCCGAACGGCTTGCGCTCGCTCTCTACCACACGCTGAGAAGGTTATTAGCTGGGAATTTTTCCTACCATGTGTTATAGTCTGGCGATTTCAGTTTGTTTGCTTGATGGGCAGATTGGTGTGTGTGTGGTGTGTGTGTGTGTGTGTGTGTGTGTGTGTGTGTGTGTGTGTGTGTGTGTGTGAATGCGCGCGCGCGCACGTACAAACGAACGAACGCACGCACACGCGCGCATTCACACACACACAACACACGTGTGTGTGTGTGTGTGTGTGTGTGTGGTGTGTGTGTGTGTGTGTGTGTGTGTGTGTGTTGGTGTGTGTGAGAGAGAGAAGAGAGAGAGTGTGTGTGTGTAAGTGTGTGTATGTTTGTGTGCGTACACGCGCCTATGCGTGCGTGCATACGTTCAAGGGTATTTAAGTAACGTGTGTGTATGTGTGCGGCGTACTCCTGTGTGTGTGTGTGTGTGTGTGTGTGTGATGAGAGAGAGAGAGAGAGAGAGAGAGAGAGAGAGAGCGAGAGAGAGAAAGGTGTATGAATGTGTATTTCTCTTGTAAGCCAGAAATAATACGCATTTCACAACGATGATTGCGCTGTTTGTGGACGCAGTACTTCCGCACGGCTCCAAAGTGCCGGTTTGTGCAAAAACGTAACAAATGATAAACAGAAAAGCATAAGGAAAAAAAAAAAAAAGGAAAAAAGAGAGCGCACGTTCCCTGTTGCACGTGGTCGTATGCCTGTATGTTGCCATCCATAAACATGGCTTACTCAGCATTCTGGGGGAGAAACACGGGAATTAAAAAAAAAAAAAAGCACGCGCGCGGCGCGCGCGCGCCCGCGCGCACACACACACACACACACACACACACACACACACACACACAAGCAAGTCAAAATCACTTTCTCGGATGATATCAAGCCACCCTAAGACCAATCTAAAATCACTATTTTGTCAAACGATGTCAACGAGCGTAGCAAGTCTTTTTTTTTTTTTTTTTTTTTTTTTTTGTTCCACTAGCTTTCTCTCCCCCTTCCTTCTTTTTTTTTTTCTTCTTCTTTCTTTTCCTCTTCATTGTGTTCTTTTCGGTTTTGTGTTCTTCTTTTGGTTTTCCTTCTTTCTTTCTTTCCTTTTTTTTTTTTTTTTTTTTCTTGTTTCTTTCTTTTCCTTTTTTTGTTTTTCTTTTCTTTTTTTTTTTTTTTTTTTTCCTTCCTTCTTCTTTCTCCATGATGGCATGGCAATCAAACACTGAAAGAAAAAAAAAATCGGCTTAAAAAGTGCTGCTGTGTTGGTTAAAAAGACGGGGTGTGGTTTGTTAGCTTGTGTGTGTGTGTTGTGGTGTGTGTGTGTGTGGTGTGTGTGTGTGTGGTGTGTGTGTGTGTGTGTGTGGCTTCTTTTGGGTTTTCCTTTTCAAAAAATTTTTGCCTCCCCCCCCCCCCCCCCCCCCCCCCCCCCCCCCCCCGTTTTTTTTTTTTTTTTTTTTTTTTTTGTCTTATTTTTTTTCCACTTTACCTTTTCCTTTCTCTCCCTTCTTTCCTTCGCTTCCTCCTCATCCATTTCCTCTTTCAATCATTTTTTTTTTTCATTCTTCCTTCCTTCATTCCTACCCTTCTTCTCGTCTTCCCATTTTTTTTTTGTTTCCTTTTTTTTCTTCCTTTCTTCTCTCGGCTCTTTCCCCTGCCCCCCCCCCTGGGCCCCCCCCCCCCCCCCCCCCCCCCCCCCCCCCCCCCCCCCCCCCCTATTTTTCTTCTCTTCTATTTCTTCTCCTTTTCCCATTTCTTTTTCCTTCTTCTTCCTTTCTTCCTTCTTCCTTTCTCCTTTTCTTCTTTTCTGTATCTATGCTTTCTTTAATTTCTTTCTTCCTCTATTTCACCCTTCTTTCCCCCCCCCCCCCCCCCCCCCCCCCCCCCCCCCCCCCCCCCCCCCCCCTCCATTCACACCCATCGTACCTTTTTACTTCTTTCTTCAGTCCATCCTTGTTTGTTTCTTTTGTTTGTTTTTTTCTCAGTTTCTAACTTCCTTTTCTTCTTCCTCCATTCCTCCTTTCCTTCTTTTTTTTTTTAATTCCTCCCTCCTTCTCTTCCCTCTTTTCTTCTATTCCTTCTCCGTTTCTTCCTTTCTCCAACACCTTCAGTCCTTTTCACACACACCCTCCTCCATTCTTTGTTCATCTTCTTTTCCTTCCTTCCTTTCTACCTTCGTTCCATCCTGTCTTGCTTCTTCCAGTCCTTCTTTCCTTTCTTTCTTTTCTCTCTGCTATCCTTACTTCCTTCTTTTTAATGTTTTTCTCCCCTTCGTTGTCCCCCCCCCCTCCCCCTCCTTTTCTTCCTCCTTTCTCCGTTTTCTTATTCATTCTTTTCTACTTTCGTTCATTCCTTCTCTCCCGTTCCTTCCTTCTCTCTTTTTTTTTTTTTTTTTTTTTTTTTTGTTCCTACTTATATTCTTCTTTCATTCTTTTTTTCTTCCTTCTTTCCGCTATTATTCCAATCCCTCCCTCCTCCCCCGTCCTTTTCTCCCCCCTCCTCTCCTCTTTGTTTCCATTCTTTTTTCTGTTCTTTATCTCTTCCCGCTTCCTTTTTTTTTTTTTTTTTTTTTTTTTCATCCATTCAAACTTTCCTCCTTCCTTTTCATTCCCCTTCTTCCTTTTTTTTTTTTCTTCTTTCTCTTTCTTCCTCCGTTCCTTTCTTGCTTCCTTTCTTTTTCTCTCCGCTTTTTGTTTTGTTTCTTTCTCCAGAACGTTTTTTTGTGTGCCTACATCCTTTCTCTTCTTTTTTTTCCCCCTCATGTTATTCTTCCTTCTTTTTTTTTTTTTTCCTCCGTTACTTCACTCCCTCTCATCTTTCTCCATTCCTTCCTTTTTTTTTTTTTTTTTTCCTCTCCTCTTCCCACTCTTCCCCCATCCTCCCCTCATCCCCCTTTATCATCTTCCATACCTTCTGTCGTTCCCTCCTTCAAACCCCCCCCCCCCCCCCCCCCCCCCCCCTTTTTTTTTTTTCCCTTCATGCCGGAACAACACATCGTTTCGCAAGCGCCCGCTGTTTTGTGCCAAAGACAAAGAGGAAAAAGAATTCTATGAAAGTACACAAGGATCTAAAGGTGATCAGCTCTTTTCGTAAGGAAAAAGCTATGATCCTCGAGTTAAAATATAGCGAAAAGAGAGAACACATGCATTGTTCTTAGGATCAGAACTATTTTCCTACGGATCACACACATATTTTTGCTGTTTTCCCTGGGGATAATAACTGTTTTCCCTGAGAATCGCAATCGTTTTCCTCCTTTTCCTGGGGAAAATAACTTGTTACCCTTGTTTTCATGAGGAAAACGGGTATATCACGCGGAAAAACGTTGATAAATAGAAAAACAGCTTTGATCGCTATTTAGCACAAAAAAGCACAATTGGGGTCGGCAGATATGAGGACATTAAAATCATGATACCCAAGAATCATAACTATTTTTCCTATTTTTCGTTTTTTTTTTACGTTATGGGTCATAATTGTTTTCGCGCGGCGAAAATGGGTTAAAAAAAAAAAAAAAAAAACAGTGGTGATGCTTAGAATTAACCATAATACACAACACCAATTAGAACTGTTTCCCTGTCAAACAGCGAAAAGACTTGGGATCCTTACAGACAACAGAGAAAACAACTATCATCCCAAGAGAGAGAAAAGTTTTGTCATGCACAGAGATGACAGTTTAACCCCTGTTCCGGAAGGATCATCATCATCGCCCGTACCACCTCTTGGGGTAGAGGCCGCCAACCAAGGATCTCCAGGCATCTCTGTCCTGGGCTCTTTTCTCCAGCTGGTTCCAAGTCATCCCCATGTTCCTGATGTCTGCTTCCAGGTCCCTGCGCCAGGTGTTCCTTGGCCGACCTCTTTTTTTTTTCGTTTTTCTTGGGGGTTCCATGTTAGGGCTTGTCTGGTGATGTTGCTTGCAGGCTTCCGCAGCGTTATGTCCGATCCAGCCCCAACGTCGTTTCTTGATTCCTGTTTCTGCAGGCAGCTGGTTTGTTCTCTGGAAGGATAACTGCCGTTTTCCTAGGAGCGCGTCTGATGCTAGCATGCTGCCATAGAATTCGGTAACAGTGGATGCGAGCAATCTGCTGAAGCCTCGCTCGTTCCAGAAACAACAGACCTGACATGTGTGGCGTTTGTTCACGCGCTGACTATGACACGACCGTGTACAGGTTAGGGGTAAAGTTTCGCGCCACAAGTTAGGGGAGAGGATGATGATGAGCGAGGATGGGGGGGGGGGGGGGGGGGGGGGGGGGGGGGGGGGGAGAGAGAGAGAGAGAGAGAGAGAGAGAGAGGGAGAGAGAGGAAATACGGTAAGAGATGTCTACTACAACTAAGAGCGTAATAATCATGTGATTCCTTGAGGCGTTATCCGAAATACGTTGAATCATAACAACATATAAGAGAGAGAAGAGAGAGGAGAGAGAGAGAGAGAGAGAGAGAGAGAGAGAGAGAGAGAGAGGAGAGGAGACATAGACAGACAGAGAAGTAAGACAGACAGACAGACAGAGAGAAGACAGGACAGAGAGAGAAAGACAGAAAAAGACAGACAGGCAGCTAGCTAGCTAGCTAGCTAGCTAGCTAGAGAGACAGACAGACAGACAGACAAAAAAAAGACAGACAGACAGAAAAAAACAGACAGACAGACAAGCTAGACAGGCTGGGTGGATATGAACTGGTGGTGGCAAAGACATGGAAACCGATCGATCAGGGAATTGCCGAGCTCATCTGGCAGAGGGAGAAAAAAAAAAACAAACAAAAAAAAAAACGAAACAAAACAAAACACACACACCAACCAAAAAAAAAAAACAACAAAAAAAAAAACAAGATGCCATTTGAGCTGTTTTCGGTAGAATGACAACGATAAAGAGCACTGTTTTACAACGTCTGTCTCTAACTGTAAAAAATGAAGGTTCACCTTATTGACGTTGCCATGGTGCCTGCCGTATTCTAGGCCACTGTTCTATTCCTTTCTCCCCCCCCCCCCCCCCCCCCCCCACCCACACACACACACTCCCCCACTCCCCGCCCCGGCAATTTCTAAAAAGGTTTTCGCATGTCAAGAACCGTGTTCGAGGAACCAAATTACATTTTCGATCATTGGGAGAGCAATCAGGTTTATGATGCATTCTTACGGTATGGCGGCGATCTGTCGTTGTTGAAACAAGACAGACGGGTTTTAACTGCTGCTTAACCTTGCTTGATTCACCATAGACAAAACACTGATGTACTGCTATTTAGCAATGATTGGCAAAAACCCGTTTTGTTGTTGAGCTTAGTTTATGTTTTCCCTCTTCTGGTAGATGTGGCATACATAAAATGTGTCAAATATTTGTTACAATATTTGCATTTTGCGTAAAAGACTTTTTTTTTTAATTCATCGCGTTTAAAACAGCACAGAATACTGTCAAGATAATGATCACCATTTCTAGTCAAATGTCTGCTTTGTACTTTGCAAAACATGGCTGAAAATGGTCATCGCAGATTCATGGCCGCCGATACGATTCGGTGACATCTTCATCCGAGGGATGGCTGGAGCGGTCGTATCTCCCTGCCACGTTTAATGACGAGAAAACGCCAGTGTTAAGGGTTGCCACAGACGCTCACACGCACGCAACGGACAACCAAAATATACAATGATGACAAAGACTTAGTAGTGTACACAAGCTAGTCAGAAAGGAGAAGTAGGTTTCTGAAGAAGTGGGTCCACAGGGGGAAAAGAAAAAAAAAGACACCGTTTACTGGGTTTGGCGACAGTTTGTCAACCCGATTTGCTGGTTATGCAAAGTACACACACACACACACACACGCACACACACACACGTGCGCACGCGCGCGCTCACACACACGCACACACGCGCGCGCGCACGCACGCACGTGTGGGCGCGCACGCACATATGCACGCGCGCACACACACACACACATACGCGCGTACGCAAGGGCATGCGCACTCGCGCGCGCACACACCCACACCCACCCACACACAACACACACACACACACACACACACACACACACACACAACACACGCAAGCAAGTTCGCGTTTGCACGCTCGCACGCACGCGTGCGCGCAAGCGCTCGAAACACACACACACAGACAGAGTAAATAGATCAGCCTGCCACTCGCACGTATAACTCTATAACTATTTGTCACGGCTAAAAAGCAAGGCAAACACTATACGGCGGATTTGTTTATACGAACGTGAACTTCCAGATCACCAAGTGCAGCCTCCGCGATAGCTCCAAGCACGATCCGTGAGTTGATTAGGTATTTGATAGTTTGTGAACCCGATTCGCTCGTTGTGCAAAACACACACACACACACACACAACACACACACACACACACACACACACACACACACACACACACACACACACACACGTACACACACACACACACACACACACACACACACACACACACACACACACACATACACACACACACACACACACACACACACACACACACACGTGATTATTCATTTCCGAATGATGTCGGTGTGTAGGCAACATATCCATCCTGTGATTAGAGGCAAAAATATGTCCGTTTCTGAATGGCATAGGAGTACCCCCCCCCCCCCCCCCCCCCCCCCGTCCCCACCCCCCTCCCGTACTTGGTAGCTTGTGATAAAGTATGGGTGTGCCGACTCCTACATTGTACAGAAAAAGCTTAAAAAATTGTTTTGTTTGTTTTGCTTGCTTGCTGGTTTGTATGTTTCTTTCTTTCTTTTAAAAAAAAAAACATGTTTTAGGATAGAAGATGAGTAAATAAAAAGAATCATACAATTTCGATCATGAAGACTAATAAATGTCAGAGTTCTGACGGTTTGGAGGCAATTGGGGGTGCGCAATGACCCACGGTATTCAGAAAAAAAAAAAAAAAAGGTTGTGTCGAGTGGAAATGGCGTGATTTTCAAGGTCACTCATGCTGTGCCTTTTTATTTATTGAGCTAGTTAGTTAGATGATTAGTTAGTTAGCCAGTTAGTTACCTAGTTAGGCAGGTAGTCAGTCAGTTAGGTAGTCAGTCACTCAGTTAGCCACTTAGCTAGCTAGTTAGTCAGTTAGGTAGTTAGTCACTCAGTCAGTCAGTCAATCAGTTAGTTAGTGAATTGGTTGGTTGGTTGTTTGTTGGTTGGTTAGTTGCTTGGTTACTTAGTTAGCTGGTTGGTTAGTCAGTCAGTAAGTTAGCTTTCATATTGGTTGACAACACAGTTATGCGTCTCTGTGAAAACTAGCACAAAAAAAAAAAAAAAAAAAAAAAAAAAGATTATGCCGAGATATCAAGGGGAAATAAATAGATCATCTATTGAGGAGAAAACTAAGTCAGCCATATACCCCCCCCCCCCCCAATGCCTTCCTGTCCCACCTAAATTAAAACATCCCCTCTTCCATTCATTCATTTTCCACGCTGGGACGGACGTTAGTTAGATTTATGTTGTTTATAGCCCAGCCGACTGCAGGGGGCGTATCAGGGCTGCCACTTCGTCAAAATCAGTCCCATACAAAGTTGTTTCCAACAATGACAACAATAACGACGACGACAACAACAACAACGACGACGACGACGACGACCACAAAAGCAAATACAAATCAGTTTCTTTCAAATATTCTCAAAACGCTTTTAGATTGGATATATTTTCCACGAAGTCGTATATCAATTTACAAAAAAAAAAGAGAAAAAACTTATCTCTGTCGGATTTTGGTTATTGTGTTTCTTTTATAACCAAAGGGTCTATTTTTTTCGAACGGGATTTTTTGGTTAGGGAAGAAATTCCGAAGTAGTCGACTGCTGGTGTTGCATGAAATGGGACCCTCGGTTTATTGTCTGATCCGTGATCCGAAGGATCAGCATTGAGAACATCACTTGAAAATAAGAAGAGAGAGAGAGAGAGAGAGGAGAGAGAGAGAGAGGAGAGAGAGAGAGAGAGAGAGAGAGAGAGAGACAGAGAGAGAGAGACAGACAGACAGACAGACAGACAGACAGACAGACAGAGAGAGAGAGAGACAGACAGACAGACAGAGAGAGTCGGACAGATATAGATATATATATATATATATAGAGAGAGAGAGAGAGAGGAGAGAGAGAGAGAGAGAGAGAGAGAAACAGACAGACAGACAGACAGGCAGACAGACAGATAGGGGGGATGGGGGTGGGGATGAGGAAGGGGGTGAGGAAGGTCGCGTAAGCGGTTGGAAAACAGCAGGCGCCATCATTTGTGGTCTTGGCCAGCTGCAGGATATTCATCCCGCCAGGATGCCGCCAGCGACGGTGAGGGAACAGCCCGATGCCTGCCGGCAAAGTCCTGTTGACAGCGGGAAAAAAGAATGCAGCCTGGGATCCTCCTCAGAGGCCACGCTAAGAAGACCTTACGGCGAAACGTTTGGCCGTGTCTGGAGTTGTACCGAGTTCTCCTGTCAGCGGAACAGCGACGAGTGAGGCTGCGGGATACTGGCGCAGCAGTTCTCTCGGTGCAGTTGATTAAGAAAACATTGGCCGATTCGCCCACGTGGGCGCTTCCGTGGAGGTTCCTGTCGTGTCACGCCCGGTGGTCCTACAATGGTATCTGCTAGGGAGAAGTCGCGTCCTTTGGCGTCTTAATGGAATGTCCTGCGCGTGCCTGCACTCTGTGTCAACACAGTTTAGGCTTTCACGAATGAGACAGGCTGCTCCCGGATAGATGACGGGTTCGGCAGTTGAAGACAGTGTTTCTCTGAGTCCCACTGACAGGGGGTCGGAATAGCTCAGTTGGTAGAGCGCCGGACTCATGATCCTGGGGTTGCGGGTTCGAATTTCGGTACAGGGGTGGGGTGGGGAGGAGGGGGGGGGGGGGGGGGGGTTCCCTCCCAGATTAGGAGTTAGCATTGGTTCTGACTCCATTTCCCCATACAGTCTTCGAATGAAACTATAAACCGAGGTTCCGTGTGTGAAAGCACGCACGACATCTTACACACACGTAAAATCCCATCACCAACTTTCGGAAGAGAAGGCCAGTTTGGCCCGTTGGTATGGACGACACGTTACACATAGCATGCACCTTCCCCGAAGATGGAGTGTGGCTGCCTTTATGGCGGGATAAAAAACGGTCATTCACACAAAACAGGCAGTGTCCGCAGGAGTATGAGCCTGCGTACGCAGAAAGAAAGAAAGAAAAGTCGCACTAACAACTTAAGAGCGGTTTTGTTTGTTGTTGTTTTTCTATTTTCTTTCTACTTACCTTCTTCCAGG
>JADBJO010005311.1:35000-37500 GCA_016801955.1 Conus betulinus | reverse complement strand
GGTTTTGTGTCTGACCGTGTCAGACTCTGTAGTATTCTCCTCAGTGTAAACTTGAGAGGCGCGCGGGGGGTGGTGGGGGGGGGGGGTGGGGTGGGGGTGGGGGAGAGGGGGATGGATGGAGGAGGGAGGGGGGAGGAGGGGGGCTGCGAGAAAGAACATAGAGGAGCATGTTGGTGCATTTGCCTTTTCGCCACACACATGCACGCGCGCGCACGCGCACACACGCACGCAGTCGTACACACACACACACACACGTGCGTGCGCCCACGCACGCACCTACACACATATCCATGCCCGTGCTTGAGAGACTTGTCTTGCATTAAAGCAGGGACCTTATAACCTATGGGGAAAAGCCAAATGCAAGCTTGACTCACTGGACCTTTTGTGGACAGAGATGTGTTGACAGGCGTAAGGGAAATTGACTTACGACAGTATGCGGAAATGTATTGGTCGTATCGCTTACACGAATCGAATATTAGTTGTTAAATTACAAGAAGAAAAAAAAATCCATGTTTTCAAAGTGTACCTACCGGTAAAATATAGACAGTAGTATCCTCCTAAAGCGTCGTGTTGGTGTGACTGTTAGCAATGGAATACAAATGAAATCATGGCAAGATTGAAACAGATGGCAACGCTGCTGAAACAAGCCCAAATACAAAGAAACACACAAAGCACAGTCTAGGAAACTGTGTTTGTGTGAAAGGACGTGAGAAATTATTATTATTAATATTATCATTACTGTTATTATCATTATTTCAATCATTGTTGTTACGGTTATTATTATCATCATTATTATCATTATCATCATCATCATCATTCTTCTTCATCACTCTTCTTCTTCATCTTCTTCTTCTTATCATTATTATCAAGAGTATTTATATAGCGCCTATCCTCGGCCAGAGACCAAAGCTCTGAGCGCTTTAAACAATCACAATCTCGTTTACACAACGGGCTGCCTACCTGAGCAGTGCCGACTGAAGAGCTGCCTACCGGTACGTCATTTAGTCGTTTCCCCCCCCCCCCAAGTCATTCAGTCAATATCATTTCCTCACTTTCCATCCATCAGCCTTTCCATTTTTCACGCAGGGTGCTGGCTGTGTGTGTGACACTTCGTCACTGCCTATATAGAAGAACAGGTCGTAAATGAGACTGAACTGTTAATTTGGCTGAATGCAATTTTATCAAATCTACATGGCAGATGTTAGGGTTGTGCTTGCAGAAATGAAAGAGACCTCCTGCATCTACGGGAAGCTGCCTATTGATTGGGTAGTAGAAAAAAAGTCGATTCTAAGTGATTTGAAGTACTGACTCAAAAACTGCTGAGGCTTCTTTATCTGCAGACAACACATCGCCCTGTAATTCAACCAGATCAGCACTCTGGTCTAGTCATCATTTTCTTCCTTTGTTCGGTATTTCATGGAAGACAAGACCTCTGAGCCGTGCCAAGCACGGCACTCCAGGACGCTCCAGGCCTGTTGAAATTAGGCACGGGCACCTTTCGATGTCACTGGCAGAAAGGCGATCTTCTGTGAACCAGGAAGGAAATTTCCCTTCCGCTTATCAACCCACGGTTGTCCTGAACGTGTCTGGCGCGCACTAGAACTTGATTGCTCCCCCCCCCCCCCCCCCCCCCCCGCAACCACTCCCCCTCCCCCTACTATCCTTGATTAACATCAGAAACAGCGAGCGGTCTCCCATTCCCAAGAATTTGTGGAACATGTCTGGTGCAGTGTGCCTTGGCTCTTGGAGAGTGAAGCTGTCGACGTTTCGTCCCGCCAGAGACCATTACTATATTATCGGTGCATGGCAACAAAAACAATGGCAGATCATGATTCGACAAGATTGTCTTTTTGGTCTCCAGCCCATAAGACGCCATTAACCATGTTCAGATTGAAACTGAGGTGCATATAAAACAAACAGAAAAAAGCTTAACTAGGAATTAGACTGTTTATCTTTATTTTCCGTCCCCGTCTCTTTTAGTTATAACATACTAATGATATGTCGGGTGACCTGATTCGTTGAATTCTGTTGAGTCTGTGACGTCAATCTGTTTCTCGCGGACACTTGTGAACGACATTTCATACGGAGCACGACACGTGCAGCTGAAAAGAGACCCAGACATTGATTTGCCGCTTCTTTCCGTTTATAAATCGAGGACAGTTTGGTCGCAGAACGCATTGGAAACGCTTGGACGTGAAATGGGAACACTGACATACGCAACCACTAGATTAAAAAACAAGATGCAAAGCATATAAACCTACTCCCAGTTTATCTTGAATACAAATACTTTCTGAGATATTCCATAAAGAAGAAAAAAAACCGTTTTGGGCGTTATAGCCGTTAGTAACGGCTACTCTAGTGAAATAAAACTCGGGCATCATCCGTGACCCATAATGTGCATACGTACACATTTTCAGAAAGCTCGGTCCAGAAGTTTTGTCTGGGAGCGAATAGAACACATTTTGACTACGGACAGACAGACAGACACAGACAGCATTTC
>JADBJO010005311.1:0-32500 GCA_016801955.1 Conus betulinus | reverse complement strand
GCAAAATCCAATCTCATGTCTAATGGCCGAACGTCGGGGTCAGATTTTGTCCCCAGTTAGTTTGTCCCTACGGTACGGGGGTTGGGGTGGGGTGGGTGTGTGGGGTGGGGTTGGTGGGGATGGGGTGATGGGGAAGTAGGGATGAGGGTGGGGTGTGCTCTTTCTCCCCACTCCCTAGTTTGTTCCCCAGTTAGTTTGTCCCCAAACACCCGTGGGTAGGTTATGACGGTAAGCATCAGTGTGTGGTGTGTGTGTGTGTGTGTGTGTGTGGTGTGTGTGTGTGTGTGTGTGTGGTGAGGGTGTGGTTGGTGGGTTGGTGGGATGGGTGGAGGGGGGGTGGGTGAATGGGTATGGATGGGTGGATGGGTGGGTATTAGGTGGGTAGGTCGGTGGGTAGGTGGTGTGGATGGGTGAGTAGGTGGGTGGGTAGGTGGGTGGGGGAAGGGGATGGTTGGGTGAGGGTGGTAGTAGGGAGGGTGCGGCGTGAACAGGGGTAGTAGGTGGGTCGGTGTGGGTGAGTGGATGGGAATGGTATTAGGATGGATAGGGATGGATGAATGAGGGGAGGGGTGGGTAGGTGGGTGGGTGGGTATAGGTGAATGGACAAGGGTGGAATGGCTGGGTATTAGGCTGGGTAGGTAGGTGGTGAATGAGGGATGGGGGTAGGGGTAGGTGGGTGGGGTAGTTGAATGGATGGGTGGATGGGTAGGTATTAAGATGGGTAGGGTGGGTGAATGAGGGATGGGTGTGTAAAGTGGGGTGGGTAGGAGGTGTGGTGGGTAGGTGGGTGTATGGTGTGGGTAGGTGGATAAGGAGTAGGTGGGGGAAGTAGTGGGTTGGATGGGTGGGTGGGTTGGGGGGTGGGTTATGGATGGTGAGTAGGTGGAGTGGTGGGTAGGGGGTGGGTGGGACGTGGTAGGGGGGGTAGGGGGTGGTGGTTGATGGGTGGTACTTCGGGGGGGGTGGTAATTCGGGGTGTGTAGTGTAGCAGGTGTGGTCGTGGTGGAAGACAGGAAGGTTAGCCAGGTTGTTATGTGTGTGTGTGTGTGTGTGTGTGTGTGTGTGTGTGTGTGTGTTGTGTGTTGTGTTGTGTGGTGTGTGTGTGATTATGTGCACGTGGTGTGTGCGTTGCCTGCGCGAGCGCGCGCGTATGTGTGTGGTGTGTGTTGGGTGTGTGTGTGCCGACGCGCGGCGCGTACATACGTTGTGTGGTGTGTGTGTGTGTGTGTGTGTGGTGTGTGTGTTTGTGGGTGTGTGTCGTGTGCCCGTACGGTTACGTGCGTGTGTGGTTGTGTGCGTGAGTGTGGTTGGTGTGTGTGTGTGTGTGTGTGTGTTTGGTGTTGGTGTGTTGTGTGTGAGTGTGCGTGCGCGCGCAAGCGAGCGAGTACGGGTACGTATGTTGTGTGTGTGTGTGTGTTGTGTGTGTGTGTGTGTGTGGTGTTGTGTGGTGTTGTGTGTGTGGGTGCCTTATACGTCACGTGCGTGGTGTGTGTGAAACGTGTGTGAGGTAAGAGCGTGCGCCTATGAAGGTTGCGTATGTGTATGTGTGTATGTGTAGTGGTTGCGTTGTGTGGCATGGTGCAGTGTTGTGCGTGTGTGTGTGTTGTGTGTTGTGTGTGTGTGGGGGTGTGCTGTGGTGTGTGTGGTGTGGTGTGTGTGTGTGTGTGTGGTGGGGTCGTGTGGTTTGTGTGGCGTTTGTGGGTGCGTGTGCGCGAGAGGCGCGGCGTACGTACGTGTGTTGGTGTGGTTGTGGACTGTGTTGTGTGTGTGTGGTGGTTGTGTGTGAAAGGGTTTGTGTGTGTGTGTGTTGTTGTTGTGTGTGCCCGTACGTACGTGCGAGTGTAGTGTGGTGCGTGAGTGTGAGTGTGTGTTGTGGGTGTGTGGTGTATGTGTGGGGTGGTGTGTGTGTGTGTGCGTGAGGTGAGTGTGTGTGTTGTGTGGTGTGTGTGTGGTGTGTGGTGTGTGTGGTGTGTGTGTGTGTGTGTGTGGTGTGCGTTGCCAGTACGTACTGTGCAGAGTGGTGTTTGTGCGTGTGTGTGGTGTGTGTGGTGTGTGTGTGTGTGTGTGTGGTTGTGCTAGTGTCTGTGTGGGTGTGTCCGTGCGCGCGGCGCGCGGCGCGCGCGGTGTGTGTGTTGTGTGTGTATTGTATGTGTGTATGTGATGGTCGTGGTGTGTGTGTGTGTGTGTGTGTGTGTGTTGTGTGGCCCGTGTGTGTGGTGCCGCGTGCGTGCGTCGTGGGTGTCTGTCTGTCTGTGTGAGCTTGAAGAGAAAGAAGAAGAAGGAATAACTCCAAATGCCTTAGAAGTCGCCGAAGATAGGACAATAACAGAAACATGGGTTGTTCTAAAATACATTCACTAACAGAAATCAATGTTATATTTCTAATTTACGTTTTAAGCTTCTGGTTTAAAAATCCAAAAACCACATTCTGTCATGAGAGTCTTGATTGTATTATTTACCTACTCCCATCTTTTCATGCTATTTTCATTTCAAAAGTGTGCATAGGGTGCGTGTGTGTGTGTGTGTGTGGTGTGTGTGTGTGTGTGTGTGTGTGTTTGTGTATGTGTGTGTGAAATGTTAAAGTTTATTCAAAGGCACGAGAAAGAACTCCATTGATGATTAAATGAACAAGATACGGTCCTGAATTCTTTTAATTAATGACGGCTTCTCTCTATCTCTCTCTCTCCTCTCTCTCTCTCCTCTCTTCACACACACACCAACACACACACACACACTTCACACACACCACACACACAACACACACACACAACACACCACACACAACAAACACACGCATACACCCACACACAACAACACGCGCCACACACACATACAAGCACCACAACACACGCGCCGCGCACACCACACAAACACACATCAACACACACACACACACGCACACATACACACACAAGACACAGACACACACACAGACACCAGCACGCACACACACACGCACACACACGCACACACCCCACACACACACACACACACACACCACACACACACATAGACAGCACACACAGACACAAAGACACACACACGGACACGCACAGACGCACACACACACACGCACGCACGCACGCACACACAACACACCACTTCACACACACACACACACACGCACAAACGCACACGCGACACACACACAACACACACACTTCACCAACCCACACACACACACACACACACAACACACCACACTTCACACAATGACCACACCCACCCACACACCCATACACACACAACACAACACACAACACACACACCACACACCACACCACACAACACATACACTCCCACGGGCGTCACATACAAGATATTGTGTAGAATTCCCCACCAACAAGGAATTAGGACGTGACTGTCTCTCACAATAGAGTTCGAAACCGTATCATCTTCAAGCTGCATACGTGTCGCCCCTTCTCCCTTGTTCGCCTCCAACCTCAGACCTCTACCCCCCTCCCCCCCCCCACCCACCACCCACCCACCCCCGTCTCAACATTAATTAAATGGCGATTTAAGATGAACGCACTGACGCCCGTCAGCACAGATCTTTATGGTTTCCCACTCCTGTCAATAAGTTATCTTTGGCTTTCACATTTAAAAAAAAAACAAAGTCAGTCAAGGGAGAAAGCAAAAAAAAAGACTTATTATTTGCATTAATTATCACCATGAGGGAAAACAGTCACCATATGACAGATTTAAAACAGTGTTGTTATTCATCCTAAGTAATTTCTTTAATTTTCAAGTGGCAAAACGATTTGGTATTGTGTGTGTGTGTGTGGAAAATAGACATGATGATGCGGTTAATGCATTAAGATAATGAGTCAAAAGAAAGCCAACAAACACCCTCTGACCAAGGATTTTACCTCAAGAATTTGATATTAGTGTGTGTGTAGTGTGTGTGTGTGTGTGTGTGGTGTGTTGTGTGTGTGTGTGTGTGGTGTGTGTACATGCGAGCGTGGCGTACGTGCAGGGTGTGCGTGTACGTGTGTGTGTGTGTGTGTGTGTGTGTGTGTGTGTGTGTGTGGTGTGTGTGTGTGTGTGTGTGTGTGTACATGCGAGCGTGCGTACGTGCGTGCGTGCGTGCGTGCGTTTGCAGGTGTCTGCGTGTACGTGTGTGTGTGTGTCTGTTGTGTGTGTGTGTGTGTGTGTGTGTGTGTGCGCGTGTGTGTGTGTGTGTGTGTTGTGTGTGTGTGTGATACAGAGAGGAGAGAGAGAGGGGATGAGTGGGGGGGGGAGGGGGGGGGAGAGGAGAGAGAGAGAGAGAGAGAGAGAGGAGAGGGAGATGAGAGAGAGAGAGAGAGAGAGAGAGAAGATGTCCTTCACGTTTAATGCCGTTGGGGGTAAACTACAAGAAGGACAATCCAATCTAGAACACCGCTCCAGAACCCACACAGCACTCTTTTTGCAATATGTGTGGGAAGCTCGTTAACGTCTGAAAAACTTTCTTTCAAGTGTTGTCGATGGAAAAACTCAACAGAAATCAATAGTTGGGCCTGAGTGAGGTAGAGTCTCGATTTCAGGGTTGTGATGTACTTCAGGGTGATACGACAAGCCGTGATGAACTGAGCGGAATATGGGCTTTTTTATCGGGAAAAAGGTCGGCAGGTTGAGCGCAGAATCTACTGTGGGGAAAAATACGCCAAAATCACACGCACGCACGCACGCGCGCTGCGCGCACACACACCACACACAACACACCACACATATAATACACACACACGCGCGAGCACCACACAGTATGCAATACACATGCGTGCGCCATCACACACACACACACACACACACACACACACACACACACACACACACAAAAGTATGCCGGTGCGTCACTACACACACACAAACAATCTCTCTCTCTCTCTTCACGTACGCGTGCGCGCGCGCCCACAACACACACAACACACACCCCACACACACACACACACACACACCACACCACACACATTAACGAGTGTTTTGCTTGTTTGCCTTACTATCCTACCCCCAAACTGACGGACACCACACACACACACACACCAACACACACCACACACACACACACACATACACTCACATAGACAGCATTTGTTCGTTCCCATTGTAAAGTACTCCCTGTTCTATAAGAATTGGGAGATCCAACAAACAACAGGTGTGTGTGTGTGCAGTGTCTAGCGTTGTTACCAGACTGAAAAACAAACAAGTGGAAATTTATAGCAGGATGAGATTCAAACAAGTCAATTAATTGTCTTTTCAAACTCTGTAAATGTACTTTCTTCGGTGATCTTACTGTTCCTTGCAGTCTTGTTTTTTTTTTTTTCCCTGTAACAGTATGCGTTTTAGTCCTTTTTCCTTTTTAAATCTTGCTTCATTTTTCTTCTTCACTTTTCTTCCAACTTCCAGCTCTCTCGTCAAACTATCAGCTCTCTCTCTCTCTCTCTCTCTCCTCCCTTCCATCTCTTCTCTCAAGCCTCTCTCTCTCGCACATACACACACTAACACAGACACATTCACACAGACAAAAATGCGTACAAGAAACATGGTAGCATACAGACAACATTACCTCAAATAATTAAAACCCAAACAACAACTACTTTGATATACTTATCTGAGCAGAGGACGCACACACATGTATATGTATACACGTATACAGACATTAGCATCGCGCATGCACTCTCTCTCTCTCTCTCTCTCTCTCTCCCTCTCACACACACAACACACACACACACACAACACACACACACACACCACACACACCCAACACACACACACACACACCACACACACACAAACAGCACACAACACCACAAGTCGCTATCCGCAATACCTTTGTCATTTCTTCTGTCGCTGTCTGACATTTTGAATGTGAAGGTTGTAGTAAAAAATCCATCGAAACATGGACAGGTATGGGGATGACTCAGTCTGCAATTACGTGTGTGTGTGTGTGATGTGGGTGTGTGTGTGTGTGTGTTGTGGTGTGTGTGTGTGTGATGTGAGTGCGTGAGTGGGTGAGTGAGTGAGTGAGTGTGGTGTGTGTGGGTGTGTGTAGTGTGTGTGTGTGTGTGTGTTTTGTGTGTGTGTGTGTTTGAGTGTGTGATTGTGTGCGTGCGAGCGTTTGTGCGTGCGGCCCATGCTGCGGTGCGGGCGTGCGGTGCGTGTGCGAGTGCGCGCGCCCGCGCGTGTGTATATATGTGTGGAGTGTTGTGTGTGTGTGTGGTTGTGTAGTGTGTTTGTGTGTGTGTGTGTGTGTTTTGTGTGCTGTTGTTGTTGTTGTTGTTGTGTTAATGGTTGTGTGTGTGTGTGTTGTGTGTGTGTGTCGTGTGTTGTGGTGTGTGTGTGTGGTTGTGCGCGCGCGCCAGCGCGCACGCCGCGAGCGCGTTTGTGCGCGTGTGGTTGGAGTGGTGTTCTGGGCGTATGCACCGTGTGCGTGTCAGTAGATACAAAGCGATCTATTCAGTGTTTGTCTAGCCATGTAAAGCAGCTGAGGACCATAGGGAGAGGAGCAGTCGCAGCTGGCAAAGCATCAGCATAACCTCCTAGTGACTCAGCAATGCTGATGCCGCTGTTTCGGAATAGTTAACGGGGAACACTGTGCTTGCATATTCCTAATGTTTCAAGCATTTGCCTTTTCTACAAACCCACCATCACAACCCACCCGCCCCTCAGACAGGTTGTTAAGCAGCAGAAGTACAAGTTATAGCAAGCAATTCACAACAACCACCATAACACACATTGTTTAAAAAAAAAAATAGAAAAACAAACAAGGGGGGGGGCGGGGAGGGAGGGACGGAATAAATTCATCTTTACGCCTTCCATGGAGTATACACCTTCTGTGGTCATCCATTTTGACCTTGAAATGTATTCTTTTCACAAATTTTAACACTTCTTCTCGAATTTATGTACCTCTAAATGAATCTCTTCCTGTGACGCCTCTCGCCCCCCCACCCCGTTCCTCTTCCCCTCTCCTTCCCCACCTCCCTCCTCTACGGTAATAACTCCCACGCCGTCTAGGCTCGTTCCCTCAAACACGGCACACACTTGGTTCCCTTGGCGGAGCCCCCATTATCAGCGCCCGGTAGTGTGGTAGTCAATATTTATAACGTTATTAAGGCACACCCTGCCGAGACGACACCGCACTGCCGCTGCAAATCATGCAGGCGGTGTTTCAGTTTTCGTTTCTTTTCTTCTTCTTTCTTTCGTCTTCGTCTTCTCTTCTTTCTTCGTTCTATCTTCCAAAGAGAACTCGCGTTCACCAATAATCGTGCGAAACAAATAAATCTTGAGTTTTGTGGGCAGGCATGGGCAAATGACTGCTTTTGTCACTCGTTTTTATAAGTGTTTCCATGCTTCTCAAAAGGTTATTGTCTTTCTCACTCAAGACGATTTTTTGTTTTGTTCTTACTCTGTGCATTTTGAGATTTTATCACTCAAGTCCGTTGTTTTTGATCTAACATTCTTCCACTTTTCTCTCTGTGTACAAGTTTTTAAAAAAAAAATATATAAAAGGCTTTCTCTTCCATCAGGATTCCATCGGATTTGATGTCCTATCCTGTGTCTGTGACCAGCGGGTGTGTCAGTTCTGCTGCAAACAGAAAAGAAAACAGGATACAAACCTAATTAAGGCCCTTACTGACGACGGCATATTATGATATATGCTAAGTCGCTTCTTGGAGCATGCGGTAAGGGAGCAATCTGCTCTGGTTGGAAGCGCCCACCTCCCACCCCCATCTGTGCAGCTTGACATTGCTCGACGTGGACAGTGATACAAAACTGAATCTGTTGCCAAACCTGACCACTACTGAGTACAATGACACAAATTGGGTCACCGATTATGAGCGTGCATGTGAAAACAGGGGGTATACAAAAACCAGGGACCACTGCGGAACATGTTTGACCTTTTTTTTTTTCTTTTTTTAAAATGAAAATCACGGGGCGAGGAATGAGTGTAAGGTTGATGCTCCATTATGTGCCATTTATAATCATACGTATAAAGGACCAGGGCTTGAACGCTTTAATGATGAAATCCCGCGCGTTCAAAAAGGCAGATAGATACAGTGGGACACCTGCAGTCTTGGTTCAGGGAATTGGCACAACACTCCCAGAGAAGCATACAGTGTAAGTTAGAATGTGAAAAACTCGACTTTTGGGCCCAGTCTTCTTTTCAGTCTATCATTTTGGGCCCATACACACTTGGTGCCAGTGTGGGGCTTCAAAATCAACGAGAGAAAAAATGCCCACACAAAGGGAATCCGAAAAACCAGACCCTCTTCGTCCGCAAGACATTGACGTTACGCTGCAGCCATGATGGCTGGTGTTGTGACAATGGAAAATTATTCGAGCTGCATTTTTTTTTCATTCTGTTCCTATACTTAGTTTACTGACAAAGTCTTGCAACAGGGATTATCTTTAATAAGATTGTAGCGACAACACGTGTTTGTGAGTACAAAAATGGAAATACACGTTTTACTGAGTAGACACACAACTGCTTAAAATGTTCACAAAAATCTTCTATTACCATGCCCATTCACACGGGTGTGTGAAAAGGCCGTTGTGTGTGTGTGGTGTGTGGTCGTGTGTGTGTGTGTGTGTGTGTGTGTGTGTGTGTGTGGGTGTGCGCGGCGCATGCGCGCGCGTGCAAGTGTGTATGGTCGTCGTGTGTGTGTGTGTGGTGCGCGCATCTGCGCGTTTGTGTGCATGACACACCCACCACACACAGAAAGAAAAGAAGAGAGAGAGAGAGAGAGGGAGAGAGACAGTGAGTGAGTGAGTGAGTGAGGACTGTGTGTGAGGTGTGTGTGTGTGTGTGTGTGTTGTGTGTGTGTGTGTGTGTGTGTGTGGTGTGGTGTGGTGTGTGTTTGTGTGCGTGTCCTGTTGACTCGTGTTCTCTGTGCATTTTGGCATACGTGAAAGAAACGAAAGAAAATACACGAATGTAACACACACACACACAACACACACACACACACACACACACCACCAACCCTAAACCTGTTCACAAGCCTTGAAATCCTTAAGGTTGTGGGACCACATCCACAGTCATGAAATGCACGACGTGCACACCGACACGACAAAAACACACAGGCACCCACCTACATCTGCCCCCCAACCCCACCCCCTGCAAGATATGCATGCATGCGCACTGACGAACGCGCGCGAACGTGGACATGGACAGACATCCGTTTTTTCATGGGGGTGCTGAACAAAGAAAGAAAAAGCCGAGAAAAAGACCGACGATGACGCATGACACAACCGGACACATTTTCATTTTCCCCCCCATGAGCAATGACTCAGGACTACTGTGTACACGTCATTTCCTTTCATGGGAGGACAATACATGCGCTTCTGAGTTACATCCCTTGAAAATTAAGTTGTTACAGAAAGAACAGTGGCAGACGAGGCAGAGAGAGAGAAGAGAGAGGAGTGCGAGGAGCGGAGAGAGGAAGGAGAGGAGAGAGAAGAGGTGGAGGTAAGACAGGTGGGGGTTGTGGGTGGTGGGGGTGTCTGGTGTGGTGGGTGGTGTAGTGTTTGTGTGTCGGTGTGTGTGTTGTGAGTGTGTGTGTGTTGATGGGGGTCGGGTGTGTGGGTGTGTGTGTGTGGGTGGTGTGTGCGAGCGCAAGCAAGCACTTTGCCCGCGCGGCGTNGTTTCACCACCAAGCCAACCACACAAAACACCTCACCACCCACCACACCACACGGCAAAAAGCAAAGTTGCGCGGTTTGCACCGCTTCGCACGCGTTGCCCGCGGGCAAAAAGCGCTCCCCCCGACAACAAAAACACCAAAACACACAAGACAGAGGAAATAGAATTTTTCAGCCTGCCCACTCGGCACGTATAACTCTATAAAAATACTATTGTGTCACGGCTTAAAAAACGCAAGCAAACCCAACTATTTTTACGGCGGAATTTGTTTCTACCGAAAAAAACGTGAAAAAACTTCCTAGAATCACCAAGTGCAGCCTCCGCGGATGAGGCTCCAAAGCCACGATTGCCGTGTTGGAGTTGATTTTTAGGTATTTTGATAGTTTGTTAGTGGGAACCCGATTCGCTCGTTGTGCCAAACCACACCCACACAACACACACCAAACCCACCACCCCACCACAACCACACACACACACAAACACACTTACAACACACACACACACACACCCACACCACACACACACAACACACCACACACATTTACATACACATCACACCACACCACCACACACCACAACACGTGGATTAGTCATTTCCTAAGAATAATGTCGGTGTGTGGCAACATATCCATCCTGTGATTAGAGCAACAATATTTCTTCGTTTTTCTTAATTGGGCAAGGAGGTAACCCCCCACACCCCCCCCACCCCGTCCCCAACCCCCTCCCGTACTCGGTAGCTGTGATAAAGTATGGGGTACAGGGGGGATCCTAACATTGTTACAGAAAAGGGCTTAAAAAAAATGGGTTTTTGGTTTGTTTTTGGCCTTTGCTTTTGCGTGGTTTGTCAAATTGTGTTTTTCTTTTCTTGAAAAAGAACAAAAAAAAATAAAACAACCCATGTTTTTTAGCGATAGGAAGAGAGTAAAATTTAAAGGAATCAATAACATAATTCGATCCATGAAGGGGGGGGACTTTTTAATTAAATTGTCCAGAGTTTTCTGAACGGTTGTGGAGAGGCCAATCGGGGGTTGCGCAAAAAATTGACCCCGGTATTCAGAAAAACAAAAGGGTTGTGGTCGAGGTGGGGAAACTGGTGCGCCCGGGATTTTCCAAGGTTCAACTTTCTGCTGTTGGCCCTTTTTTATTTATTGAGCTGAGTTAGGTTAGATGGGATTAGTTTTAGGTTTAGGCCAGTTAGTTTACCTAGTTAGGCAGGTAGTTCAGGTCAGTTTAAGGTAGCAGTTCCACTCAGTTAGGCCACTTAGCTAAGCTAGGTGTCAGGTTCAGTCAGTTTAGGTCGTAGTGCACTCGCAGGTCAGGTTTCAGGGTCCTCCAGTTGGTTCTGAGTGAAATTGGTTGGGTTGGTTTTGTTTTTGTTGGGTTGGTAGTTTGCTTGGTTAACTTGAGTTTAGCTGGGGTTGGTTAGTTTCAGTCAGTAAAGTTAGCTTCATTTTATTGGTTAGGACAAAAAAAACACCAACAAGTATTTTTTTGCGGGGTCTTCTGTGAAAAACTAGCACAAAAAAAAAAAAAAAAAAAAAAGATTATGCCGGAGAATTTCAAGGGGGGGGGACATAAAAATATAATCAAAAATCTATTGGAGGGAGGAAAAACCAACATCAAGTCAGCCATAACCCCCCCCCCCCCCCCCCACCACCCCCCCCAAAGTGGCCTGTTTTCTGCCCAAACCTAAAATTAAAACAACATCCCCTCTTTTCCATTCCATGTTTCCCACGCTGGGAACGGGGGGACGTAAGTTAGATTTAATGGTTTTGGGTTATAAGCCCAGCGGGACTGGGCCAGGGGGCGTTCAAGGGCTGCCCAACTTCGTCAAAAAACCAATACCGTCCATACAAAGGTGTTTCCAAAAACAATGGACACAACAATAACTGAAGGGGGGGGAACGACAAACACACAAACAACGGACGACGACGACCGGGGGAACGGGGGGGACCACAAAGCAAATATAACAAATCAGTTTTTCCCTTTTCAATATTCTCAAAAAACGCTTTAGATTGGGATATATTTCCACGAAGCATCGTATATCAAGTTACAAAAATAACAGGAGGAGAAAACTTTCTCTGTCGGATTTTTGGTGATTGTGTTCTTTTATAACCAAAGGTCTATTTTTTCGAACGGGATTTTTGGTTAGGGAAGAAATTCCGAAAGTAGTCGACTGCTGGTGTTGCATGAAATGGGACCTCGGTTTATTGTCTGATGCCGTGATACCGAAGGATCAGCATTGAGAAACATCACTTGAAAATAAGAGAGAGAGAGTCGAGAGACGAGAGGATCGAGAGGAGGAGAGGGAGGAGAGAGAGAGAGGAGGGAGAGAGAGAGGCAGAAGAGAGGGGAGTAAGAGAGAGGGAGGAGGGGACCGAGACAGGGAGACAGAGTGAAGGGAGAGAGAGGAGGTAGTGAGGAGAGAGAGAGAGAGAGAGAGAGAGAGGAGAGAGGAGGGAGGCGACAGAGACAGGGGAGAGAGGAGTCGGGAGACAGAGAGACAGGCAGACGAGAGAGAGATGAGGAGAGACGGAGAGACGAGAGAGGAGAGAGAGAGCAGAAGAGAGAGACAGAACAGACAGACAGGAACAGGGGCAGAACAGATAGATAGAGAGGGATGGGGGTGGGGATGAGGAAGGGGGTGAGGGAAGGGGGTGTAAGCGGTTGGAAACAGCAAGGCGCCATCATTTGTGGTCTGGCCAGCTGCAGGATATTCATCCCGCCAGGAATGCCGCCAGCGACGGTGAGGGAACAGCCCGATGCCTGCCGGCAAAGTCCTGTTGATAGCGGGAAAAAAGAATGCAGCACCTGGGATCATCTCAGAGGGCCACGCTAAGAAGACCTTACGGCGAAACGTTGGCCGTGTCTGGAGTTGTACCGAGTTTTCCTGTCAGCGGAACAGCGACGAGTGAGGCCCTGCGGGATACTGGCGCAGCAGTTCTCTCGGTGCAGTTGATTAAGAAACATTGGCCGATTCGCCACGTGGGCGCTTCCGTGGAGGTTCCTGTCGTGTCACGCCCGGTGGGTCCTACAAATGGTATCTGCTAGGGAGAAGTCGCGTCCTTGGCGTCTTAATGGAATGTCCTGCGCGTGCCTGCACTCTGTGTCAACACAGTTTAGGCTTTCACGAATGAGAACAGGCTGCTCCCGGATAGATGACGGGGTCGGCAGTTGAAGACGGTGTTTCTCTGAGTCCCACTGACAGGGGGTCGGAATAGCTCAGTTGGTAGAGCGCCGGACTCATGATCCTGGGGTTGCGGGTTCGAATTTCGGTACAGGGGTGGGGTGGGGGAGGGGGGGGGGTCCCTCGGAGTTAACATTGGTTCTGACTCCATTTCCCCATACAGTCCTTCGAATGAAACTATAAACCGAGGTTCCGTGTGTGAAAGCACGCACGACATCTTACACACACGTAAAATCCCATCACCAACTTTCGGGAAGAGAAGGCCAGTTTGGCCGTTGGTATGGACGACACGTTTAACACATAGCATGCACCTTCCCCGAAGATGGAGTGTGGCTGCCTTTATGGCGGGATAAAAAAACGGTCATTCACACAAAACAGGCAGTGTCCGCAGGAGTATGAGCCTGCGTACGCAGAAAGAAAGAAAGTCGCACTAACAACTTAAGAGCGGTTTTGTTGTTGTTGTTGTTTTCTATTTCTTTCTACTTACCTTCTTCCAGGTGGCGCCAAAGGTCAGTCTCTCCTTCTCATCGTGCTCTCGGTGTTGATCAATGGTTCTGACGTCAGATGCCAGTGCTTTCAAGGAAAACAAACAGACTTGACAAAGTGATCCATTCATACAGCGAGATTCCTTACATTCCTGCAATCCTGTCACCGAAGGGGGCCTACTTCGCTTACCCCCTGTCCCTCCCAATCTCCTGCATGCCCATTATCGTGTTGAAGCTCCGTAACATACCAAGCAATAGATAGAAAAGAGAGAGAGAGAGAGAGAGAGAGAGAGAGAGAGAGAGAGAGGAGAGAGAGAGAGAGAAGGCGACATTTGCAACTGGCCGCCCAAATAGATACCCTCTCTCTCTCTTCGAAGCAAAATAGGAAGGTTGCATTTCGTGCCCTCCCTCCCTGAGAGAGAGAGAGGGGGGGGGGGATGGGGGACAGGCAGGCAGGCCAGCAGGCAGGAAGAAGAAGAGGAAGAAGAAGAGAAGAAGAAGAAGAAAGAAAGAGAAGAAGAAGAAGAAGAAGAAGAAAGAAGAAGAAGAAGAAGAAAAAAAGAGAAGAAAGAAGAAGAAGAAGAAGGAAAAGAAGGAGAAGAAAGAGAAGAAAAAAGAAGAAGAAAGAAGAAGAAGAAGAAGAAAAGAAGGGGGGGGGGGGGGGGGGGGGGGGAGGGAGGGAGGAGAGAGGGGAGGAGAGAGAGAGAGAGAGAGAGGAGAGAGAGAGAGGAGAGTTTTCTTCGGGGCTTAGTACAATTTATGAGAAGAGAGAGAGAGAGGAGAGAGAGAGAGAGAGAGAGAGAGGAGAGAGAGAGAGAGAGAGAGAGAGAGAAGAGAGAATGAAACCGTCAAACGTAAATGTCGGTTTCATATCAGAAAATAGGGAGACCTCTCAAAAATGTCAAGCGAACATACACTGCCGTCACATTTCATTGAATGGACTTACGTGACGAAAGAAAACTAGAGGAGGGGACTGTCTAAAAGGTAATCTGTCTAACACACAAAAACCAGATCTGTGGAGGAAAGTAGATTTTCCACCAGTCCAGGTTATACAGGTCGATGCCAGAAAAAAAGGTTTGCACATGAATCTCCTGAGAGATCCAACCCCACCCCACCCCCTACGAAGGCAGAGGCACGCTAGTGCAAGGAGACACTGACAGCTGACAGTGACAATACTCAGTGACATGACAGCCATCCAGTGCCACTGTACAAGAACTGACATGAACCAGCCTCCTTCCTGACACCTGTGCCAGCACAGTCATCGCATGGCCAGACAGTCGCCTGCATAAGTAGCATACATACATCTACATGTTGCTTGTCTGTCTGCCTGTCTGTCTGTCAGTCTGTGCACTCCAACACGTAGGCATGCGGACACGTGCCAAAGCACTCAGGCGCGCGCAAGTTCACACACACACACACACACACACACACACACCACACACACACACACACACACACACACAAGCGCGCGCCCTCTCTCCCTCTTTCTGTCTCTGCCTCTGTCTGTCTATCTATTTGTCTGTCTGTCTGTCTGTCTCTGCTTCTGCCTCTTTGCCTCTCTCTCTCTCTCTCTGTCATGCTCTATGTCTTCCCCTCCCTCTCTCTCTCCCCACCCTGTCTACCCCCTCTTTCACCTTCTCTTTCTATTTCTTTCCCATTTCCCTCTCCTTAAAACTGTTGTTACCTCCGCCACAAAAGTCATGGTTTCATCTGTTAGTTGGTTTCTGCATTTGTTTGTCTACAAGATTTTATAAAACAAACAAACAAACAACAGCAAGACTAATCAACCGACTGCAACGCAGCTTGGTGGAAAAGCGAAAAATGTGGCCTTTTCACTGTTGGTGCCGATCCATGGTGCAAATCCGGATCAAAAAGCGGATCCAGCATCCGTACGACCTTGGCAGAAGTCATCGCTCTCCCGAATGCCCTGGAGTTGTTGTTGAGCGTGCAATCAGAGCGTTTTGTGCTTCGTGTTGTGAACTCATGCGCCACGGCTTGTAATGAAAACATGGTATGCGCGTCTCACACCCCTTCATCAGGGGCCCTGGTCAGTCAGGAATAAATTGATCCCGATTCATCGCTGTGTGTCTGTGTGCTGTTTGTCTGTCTTTTCTCTCTCTCTCTCTCTCTCTCTCTCTCACACACACACACACAACACACGAGAGAGAGAGAGAGAGAGATGAGAGAGAGAGAGAGAGAGAGAGAGAGAGAGAGAGGAGAGAGAGAGAGAGAGAGAGAGAGAGAGTACTGATATATGCGTGCACACGCGCGCGCGCGCACACACACGCACACACAGAGCACTTAACACACACAGTATGCATGCACACACACACACACACACACACACACACACACACACACACACACATGCACACACACACACACACACGCACACGCACACACACACATGCAGAGACAGACAGACTGACAGAGAACAGACAGACAGACAGAGAACAGTCAGACAGACAGACAGGCAGAGATAGAGACAGACTGAGATAGAGAGAGAGACAAAAAGAAGAGAAGAGAAAAGAAGAGAGCTTTCTCTCGCGCGAAGATCGAAGCACCTCGCAGTGAGCTGGTGGTGTGAACTATTCATTGGGGGGGGGGGGGGGGGGGGGGGGGGAGGCAGGGGGGGGGGGGGGGGGGGGGTACACGGCTGGAAGTGTCATTCCATTGATTGTAATCAGCTGCCTCAGGCCGCCTCTATCGGCATGGAGGACGGACAGACAGACAGACAGACAGACAGACGAGACAGTGTCCTGGCTTTCTGGCGTTTCACCGTGTTGAACTGAGGGGTTTTCATCATCTGATGTGTGTGATGACTTCCCCCCTGCTCTCCCCCCCCCCCACCCCCTTTTTTTCCACCGGTTTGGTTACCTATAGGCCTGTAGGTAGGCGTTCACATTTGAGGTGAAATGTTACCCAGGTGTGACAGGATACTTAATTTTGGACACTGCAACGGCTACTTACATGTGACATGTGTGATATGTTACCTCATGATGAACTGCTACTTAGTAGGGTTCGGGTTAGGGTTAGAGGAGGGTTAGAGTTAACCCAACCCTAGGTGTGTAGATTACACCATAGATACACACTACATATCTATGATTACACACACAGTGTGCGGATCATGGTGTAATAATGGAATATTCGTCCTTAAGTTTTGAAGATGACCACGATTCCATTCTTAGATGGAAGAGTGGTTAGTGTCCGTCCGTAGGTGGCTGATAAGGCCGATCCGGTCCTGGAAGGCAAGTCCAATTGTGGGAAACATGTGGGTGGGTGCTACTGTGCAGGTGGAGGTAGCTCTAGCTTTGCAAGCAGCTTGCTTTCTCTTAGCTTTCGAATTGCGTCTCTCTTTGATATGTATGCCCCCTTTGTTTAGGCTGCTTTGCCAGACTGGGCGGTCCAGGGCAAGCGGCTAAAGTGTTGAGATTGATGTCCAGGGCTTTGAGGGACACTTTGAGGCAATCTTTGAAACGTTTCTTCCCTCCCCCTCCCCCCAGCTTTGAGCCTGTCCTGACTCAGTTCGTACAGTAACTGTTTCGGCAGTCGACTGTGACATTCTGACGATGTGGCCAGACCATCTGGCTTGGGATTTCTGCAGGAGAGTGTAGATGCTGGGAATGCTGGCCCTTTCCAGGACCTTTGTGTCTAGGACTTTGTCCTGCCACCTGATGTGTAGGAGTCTGCGGAGACTAAGGTGGAAATGATTGAGCTGTTTGGTGTGTCTGCAGTAGACAGTCCAGGTCTCACACAGGCATATAGCAGAGTGGTTAGTACCACAACATGGTAGACCTTCAGCTTGGTGGCGAGGCTTACTCCTCTCCGCTCCCAGGAAGGAACTTAAAGCCTTACACCTCTTCCTCCTTGTTCACACACACACACACACACACACACACACACAATGGAGAGGCTGAGAGGGGAAAGGACAGGTAGACAGACAGACAGACAGACAAAATATGAGAGAGAGAGAGAGAGAGAGAGAGAGAGAGAGAGAGAGAGAGAGAGAGAGAGAGAGAGAGAGAGAGAGCAGAGCGAGAGAGCGAGTGAGTGTGAAAGATAGGGAGACCACAAAAAAGAGAGCGAGTGAGCGAGAGAAAGAGAAAAGAGTGTGTGAGAGAGATAGGGAGAGCAAGAGAGTGTGAGAGTGTGTGTGTGTGAAAAGAGATAAGGAGAGCGACAGAGAGAGGGAGGCAGAGGTGAGAGAGAGAGAATGGGAGAGACAGAGAGCAAACAATGGTTAAAAAAAATGTGCTCAAGACATGCCACAAAGTTATTGCTTGAAGCAATACATTTATTTTGTAAAACAACACAAGGATACATTTAAAATGTTTATAATGACATTTCCAAACAAAAAAAATGATTTGGTCAAATGAATCAGCATACACTTAGAGATGTATATTTTACACTACTCAATTAAAAATCAGATATTTAGGTAAAAGTTTGGCTGTGCCTTAAGAAAACAGTCCTCCCAAAACTTAATGTTTAGTCTTAATTGGTGTCAATTACATCAACATTGCCCTCCTATAATGATTTGTTCCTGTTCTGCTGAGAAAACAGATCAATTCAATTAATAATATCTTTTAAAAACTACAAATTAAAGATGTGCAAATCTTCTTAAAAACTGAAAATCAGATATCTAGAAATCAAAATTAGCACCCATAATTGTTGATACAAAGCCATTTTCATCTGAAGTGATCTTTTTTGTTTAATAGAGGTGTGTCCAATGTCTGCATAAAGAAAATCATCATACCAGCCGCCGTGGCGAAGTGGTTAGCGTCGCGGACTCCCGGCTGGGAGGTCGTGGGTTCGAATCCCATCAGAAGTCATGTGGGTTTTTCTGCCCCGACCGGCTCCTACCCAGAGTTGAGTTTGCTGCGGGCTCAGTTGGGAAGACTGGGACCACACAGTCGAGTTTCATCCACTTAATGGATGCGTTTCTGAGAGTGTTGCTCAAATTTCCTGACCAACACTGCAGGTGTCTGTATCTCTCGGGCCTGGTTGACGCCAGGATATATTATGAAAGGAAGCGTAGAGTACAGCCCTGTCATGTAGTCTCAGACCGAAATGGAAATCCGTAGCATCATCTTAATCATCCTCATTCTCATCGATCAGCATAAAAAAAAAAAAAAAAAAAGTCTCAAATTCTGTGGCCCTTCATGCCCTGCTCTCATGGTGACCTCAATTTCGACGTCCTCTCCACGTCTGTGGCCTTGGTTTGGTTCTGTCCGGGTCACCGGTATATCGGCGAGTCCATGGGGGCTGTCGTTGGACGGACATGGTGGCGCCCTCCGGAGGGAGAGCTCACTCACGCCGGCTCCGCGACTAAGCAATTATTGTCGTCAGTAGGGGGCTTAGTAGGTGGTGTCCTGCGTATGTTAGATCAGAACAGGCGCCACTGAACACCACTGAAGTGACTCGGCAGCAGTGCAGTGTCTCCTCCGGTGGGTTGCCTCTTGACGACTTTGACATTGACTGCTCCTGTGGATTGCCGGTGCCGGGGCTGTGGTGGGGCCGACCGGGCTGTGGCTGTGGACGGGGTGTCGGAATGAGCGGCGTGGGTGCACTGCCTCTGAGGTGGCGCAGAGGTTGGGACAAAAAAAAAAAAAAAAAAAAAAAAAAAAAAAATCATCATTGAAAAAAACAAAAACACAACACTACACTGTTCATTATATAAGAAAAACAGTAACATATTTTTCTTTCTTCTTTTTTTTTTTTTTTTTTTTTTTTTTTGAGGTCTTTCCTTATAATCCAATGAAAACAGAAATGTTATCAAAAACAAAATCATCTATTTGTCATCCACTTTTTATACTCTGGGTGAAAAGGTTATAAAAAGTAATGAGCTAAGCAGTTTGATTTACACACTACCAACAACATAGGTCTTACAGGACCCATACACTGCAATCTTTACTAGATGTCACTTTGACTACGATCTCAAAAAAGACATGTCTCTCACAGTCTATGCATTTCACATAGGCTTTATCCGTCTCAGCCTCTGCTGCTGAAGCGGGTCGTCTAGACCCACGCATTTCAAAGATAAAGCCCCTGTGAAACGTGTGAACTATGAGAGATCCACATCATCAGGCGTGTTCTGTCAAAAACAGTCTGGAACAGGTTAAAGAGAACACACATAAGGTCCCCAAAATGAAGAGGGGTTAGGACCCCTGTTAACCAATCAGCCAAGGTGACTGACAAGCCCGAGATGAAAACATTGTAACAGTTCTGTGTTGAATATGTCAACACGATTTAGGAAAATGTGATGCACCAAGAAATGTTGATTTACTCAAGATCAATCATGTACAAGATCAGCAGCGCGGTCTCAGAATCCACAGACCCAGTAACCTCACTCAGCATGGCAGAAAATGAAGTCACTCCACAATCCAACAAACCAGCCACCAACAGAGACCAAGGCAAATCTTTAATCCCCCTTTCTCTCCCCAATGATCAATGACAAAATACAACCAGCTCACAAAAACTATTACATTTTTTTCATAATAGTAGTGGAGGGAGGGGTAGACACACACTGCCCAGAGAGCACTAACAATATGAACAGATTTGTTGCTGATCCAAGTTGCTAGTTAAATTATGTTAAGGTGCAGATGAATCCTCCAGCAGACACCAGTCCGGTGGGAGCCGGAATAGCTCAGTTGGTAGAGCGCCCGACTCGCAATCTTGTGATCCTGGGGTTGCGGGTTCGAACCTCCGCCGGGGCGTTTCGGTACAGGGGGATTTTTCCCTCGGAGTTAACATTGGTTCTGACTCCATTTCCCATACAGTCCTTTGAATGAGACTATAAACCGAGGTTCCGTGTGTGAACGCACGCATAACATCTTGCACACACGTATAATCCCATCACCAACATTCGGAGGAGTAGGCCAGTTTGGCCGTTGGTATGGATGACACGTTACACATCGCATGCACCCTGAGTGAGAAATGGAAAGAATGAAGGAAGTAAGGAAAATGAGTGATCGATATTGAACGATACTGACTGGATGACACGGGAAACGACTGAATGAAGCGCCAGCTGGCAGCTCTTCAGTCGGCACTACCCAGGTAGGCAGCCTGTTGTGTAAACGAGTGTTGATTGTAAAGCGCTTAGAGCTTTGGCGTCTAGCCGAGAATAGGCGCTATATAAGTATTCATTATCATCATTATCATGTTAGTCAGAAGACCATATGAAATGAGGCCACTCCATTTTACTGTAAACTCTCCAAGATGATACAAATCTAACAGGGTATATGCTGATGATTCACATCTGTTAACTCTAAGAAAATGAGAGTTACTAGAAAAAAATGTTTATTATGAAAGCAACTCCATGGAAATGTCCTTGGTATGAGAGAGCAACATACATGGTATGCAAGCAATGCTCCTGGTATGTTTTTGGTGTGAAATTATGACCTTGGATATTCTTGGTAAACTAGCAATGTCACAGTCTTGGTATAAAGCAACATCCTTGGTAATTTTTTCAGTATGAAAGCAAGCTCCTTGGAATGAAAGCAATGTCCGTGGTAAGAAAACAATGTCTTTAGCATGAAAGCAATATCCAACCAACCTCCATCTAAAGAGTAGCCATTGTGCTGTGGGCAAAGCAAGCACAAGAACCAGAGGAAAGGGGCTCCGCTTGTTGAATCAAACCATCTGAAGGAGAGGGGTGAGATACAATCCGAGCCACCAGCAAGTAGCAGTGCTAAGTACATCTCCCTTTTTCACCTGTGTCTTTGATACAATCCTAAGCGCACCAGCAATGAGCATGTACTGTGTAGTGCTATTTAGTACTTCTCCCTGTTCACCCATGTCAATGATACAATCTTTGGAGCCACTAACAAGTAACAATGCTTAGTACTTTCTCCCTGTTCACCCATGTCAATGATACAATCTTTGGAGCCACTAGCAAGTAACAATGCTTAGTACCAACATATTTTTTTAGGCTATAAGCCACCACAGTGGTACCCCCCTTATACGGCCTTCAAAAATCATTGTATGACCCAAAAGATGGGACATCAAAAAAAAAAGGGAACAAAACCTGAAATTAGGGTACATATGGAGGTGCGCCTTATATACAGATACTCTTTCAAATAATAGTACTTAAACAGTAAAAGTGAGTTGTCCACACTAAAAAGCAGTAAATCATAGGGAAAAAAAGATGACAAGCCATATAATACATAGCAAGTTAGTCCTGTAATAGATGAACCCAGGAATCTGTATGTGTCCAACAATAATCCACTGTATTTTCAAAAAGAGCATCATTTTATTTTGCTGCAGTGCTTTCCTTAAATTTTAAGTCAAGTCAAATGATAATGGCTGGGAAAATTGAACATAACAAATGTCAATAATGCAGATATAGTGAAAAAGAAAAAAAATATACAGAAAAATCCAGGATAAATATGGCAGTATTTGAAACATCAGTATTAGAATCTGATAGTGAATAGTGGAAATCTATTCGACTGCATTCATTTGAACTGCAAACTAAGTTACAAACGCAAGACAATACACATTCATGGATCTAAAAATATGGCATACATTACCAAAGCTATCAGCCCATAAACCTAGGATATGCCTCCGACGTGGGCTTACCAGTACTACGTTTTTCGTACAGGACCGGAGAAAAACAAACCTGAATACAAAGATAAATATGAAACCTATACATGAAACCTACAACACACGCAGCACGTATGTAGTTCATGAAAAATATATAGAAAAGCATTTACAGCAAAATAGATACTTTCACACATCCTAGGACAACAAGCATCAATAACATTAATGCCCCATTATTGGACCCAAATAAAGAGACATCAAATGGCTTTCTTGAAAAAAAAAAAAAAAGTGGAATGAGCTGTGGAGACAGAAAAAACAGCAGAGGATAGCAAAGAACCCTTAAAGAAAAGGCAGAGTCATAAAGAGTGACAGAAAAAGAGGAAATTACTAGCACAGAATCTCCAGTAGGTGGGGATACTATTTCTACAAAAGAACCCCCGGCAACCCAACGGGGGAGAGTGTGGGTCAGTTAAATTCAGAAAACAAGTTTATAGACTGTCTTTGAGGGAATGCTTGCTTGCTTTGTTCCAATCAAAATCAGCAATAAAGTCAACAGGGCAACAAACCCTGAAGCAACAGCAGCTTACAAATTCAACCATCAATTTTCCTTCGAATTTCGCACCTGACCCTGTTGCAGATTTGTCCCAAAGTGTAAACTTTCATCAAGTCCGAGAAATTTTGGCCTGCTTGTTGCAATGCAGAATGAATCTGTGCTTTTGTCACTGTGAGCTGCTTTTTCCTGCCCTTTTTAATGAGATCAGCACAGCACCTGAAGATTCTACCCTTGTCTTCATCTGTAAACACATCAGGCTTGCCAAAAGTACTTGAGCGTTTAAGTTGTTTTGTCTGATCAGCAGTAAACAGCCCAGCCTTGTCAAAAGAACCTGAGGGCATGCACTGCTTCTGCTGAGAAGTTTTGCTCACCTTACCAACACTCTCACTGACTCCTGCTCCTGCAGTTTCCGAAGACTGCTGGCTGACTTCATTCAAACGACCAGATGGAGTGACATCTAGATCTTGATCACTATCTGAATCAATAGGATCATGGAATGTTTGAAAAGTTTTCTGAACTTTGCTGTCAGTATAGAACCAGTGTTGGTGTCATAATGCTTGTCGGCAGTGAGAACTGAGTGATCCATATGTCTAGCCATGTCTTCTTTGTCACCAGAGTGAAAGTCTTTTCGCTGACGAGACTTGGTGACCAAAGTCTTTCTGATAAGAGTGAAAGTCATGTCCCCTACATCAAGATGAACCATTGCCCCAAAATCTGCCCATGCATCTTTCAGGAACTCACCTATCTCGCCAACACTTGCCCTGCTCCCTGACCTACGACAGAACACCTGCTCTGTGGTGGGATGAAGCGCAGGTCTGGTATCTGATATGTACTTTTGAAGCACTTCAAATTCTGATTCTGAACAAAATACACCAGCCGCGCCTGACACCTTGAAAGTTTTACCCTCTCCACAAGAATGACAAAGCCATCATCTTCTTTTCTGGCCTTCTCCACGTCCTCACAAGTCATGTCACAAAAACACACCAGCCCTCTTGCCATTTTTCAGGGCCATGTCTAGAAGAAGGTGTCTCCCAATCCTGTGTGCCTTTTCCTGCAAGCCATCATCATCCCTGCTATCAAACCCCTTGCATAATGAGCGGACAACTTTCATTTTCAAATACTTGTTGATGTGTTCAAAATCAATCACATTATCTCGGTCATTCAGTTTTCTCTTTTGCAGCTCCAACAAAGCAAAACCTGTGACAGTAGTTATGCACCCTTTCAGGCTCAGCCTAAGAGCATCAACTTCACTCTTGCTCAGAAGCAGAGGCTTCCTAGACTCTACAAAGTCCACAAAATGCGAGAAGGCACACAAGTAGTTCTTCACTGTTCCCCATGACTTACCTCTTTTAGCTTTTCAACAACAAAGATGGGGTACCTTTTTGGACTTCCTGTCCGATAGATCCCAGAGATGAGATGCAGAGCAGAAACATGAAACTCTTTGGTACCCAAAGTCGTCTCAAGAACGTTCTGAACCATTTGTTTACACTTTTTGTTTTGCTTGCCTTTGCTCTTTTTTTTATGTTCATCCAAAAAATCGGGAATGTAATTCCCACCCTCTATGGACTGATACCAGGACAAAAATTCATCAGACAGAGATTCTGCTGTGTGAAAGTCTGGTCTGCGAGAGTCAACTGTTTCTGATGATGCACTTAACTTTATCCGCTTAGACAAAATTTGGGCATGATGTTTATCAAATCTATGCACCTTTGATTGCAAGTGCTTTTCTGTCTGGTTCCTTTCCAAGAACAACCTTGCTCAGAACAGTTATATACTGTCCATGTGCGTTTTGGCTTTTTTTTTGAGTTTTTGCAATAAGGACGGAATTTCAAAATCCGGCACATCTTTATGTACCTGCATTATATGTCGTTTTAAATTTACTACTTCCCCCGAACAGTTTTCAAAGCAGCAACCTCTTCTCTTCCTCTTCCTCTGGGAATCCTCCTTCTGCCGTCTGGCTCTGGGTGTTGAACGTCTACGATTCTGCATATGCGGTTTGGAGCCCTCTACTTTTTCTCATCTTCACAGCTCTGCTCGCCCTTCTCATTACCTGTAAGGAAAAAGAAGAATGCAAGACATATAGATTTCTTCCTTGTTTCTCTTTCACCTTGGTGACTTTTCTTTTTTCACATTCAAGATGAATACAAAGCCCTTGTCAGAAAATAATTTCACCATTAGGAAATGAAACCCAGTTTCAAGATTAAGGATTATAGGTCCAGCATGGGCAGTGGGTGAATGCTTTGTGCCACCATGTGGGGATGCCGCAGTATCTCTTTGTACAAATAGTTGCACCTTCTGGAACTTCAGGGCTTGTACTTTCTCTACTCTGCGCCTCTCTTTGACTCTGGCTTGTCACTTGGTGTCCTTTTATCTACATACATGCATGAGAATGAAACACTTAAAATTTTAGACACAAAGTCTTTCAACACGAAATGGCTAAACTAAGCAAATAAAACTGTAGAGAGGAATACTCATTTCAGCAGCAGCAAAGATAACAATGGCGGGTCATTGTATTGCCTGGTAGCTAAAGCAAGGGTTTGTCTTTGGACCCTAATCTAAAGAAATACGGGCTATCTGGAGCGAATTGAAGGCTTATTCACTTATATGATATGGTATGATCAAAGAAAAAAGGTTAGTGGCACATGGACCCCTCTGTGCCATGGCGACAGTTACTAGTGGATTGTCCTGGTATTGCAGTACCTCTGGGGCACAGATGACATGGAGACGGTCTCTAGACAATAAGGGCTGAACAGCCAATAGGACATTAATCTCCCTAACTTTAACATACATATGCACCCACACACACACATACACAAAGTATCAGTCACGATTTTGAGTCAATGGAACTTCTGCTGCTGTTTTTTTTTTTTCTACACACGAATCAACAAAAAAAAATCAGTTACCTTCTCTGACTTGCCCATCGTATTTACAGTTGACTTCCCTCACAGGAGAGTAGGCATGGTCTCGTCTACAACAAACACAGCCACAAAATTATACATACATGTTTGGAAAATCTGATTGTCTGGTTCAGTACAATTTATTATATCATATCATTTCACAGATACCATTTGAAGTCAGTTTATTACAACTTAGACGGACTTCATGTTAAAAATGTTTGTTTTATCTCACTGATTAAATTGTTTTGATTTACATCAATAGGTAACTGGAACGTTGGCAGCTTAAGACCATAAGTCAAGACCAAGATGCATGGGTCTCAGCCGTTACGGATTCTAAACAGCACTTTGTAACACTAAATATAAGCCTATCAGTGTGCATATTGAACTTTTTAAATACCCCCCCCCCCCTCCTCACCCCACCGTGTCTCCCCCTCCAGCACCTCCGTTCCCCATTACAAAACCCCCTCCCATTAATGACCTAATTTTGGGTGTTTTTTTAAGGCCTCATCAGGGGAGTTTGACTTATTAATCACACTGTAGCTTCCAGCTTATCAATTTATTAAGTACTTGGTGAAAAAGATTGTGTTATGTCTGAAAAGATAGTAAACTGAAATCATTCAGTCCATGACCTTAAAGTTGAAAGTAAGGTGACACAAAATGTTATCCTATTCCACAACAGCAATGTTAAGTATTTATTTATGCAAAGTACCCTATTTAAAGCACTGCCCAGGTCACAGGACATAATATGAATAAAGTTTAAAATGCCATATTGTACGACACCTCTCCAGACAAATGTCTCACTGAAGTTATAAAACTAGCAAGCTTTGTCCTATTGATTTTTACAAGAGCTAAAACATTATCCTATTAATCTCTCTTCTCTTAGGACAGTTTGTCCTATCAGCTTTCAATCCTCGGTGCATCACTGTTTAAGACGACACTTTTTCAAACCCCTCCACCTTGACTGACAACACAGTAAGAAACTATTGCAGAAAAATGTGAATTTAAGAGTAAAATATGGATTATGTGTCTTTACTACTGCAGTCTCAAAAATACAGTAAGGTGAAGTATATGGGCGCCCACCCCCCTTATAAGCCTCAAAAATCACCCAAAATGAGGTCTTATGAGGGAAGGGTCTCATGAGGGGTGTAGTTTTAATCCTTAAATGTCACTGAGAAGTAGGTCTTATAAAGTGGGGTGAGGAGGGGTGGGGAGGGGGGTGGGGGGGGGGGGGTTGGAGAGGGTAATCTTATTATTGGAGGTCTTATAATGGGGTTCCACTAAAGTGACAAACCAAGCTAAGGCAAATGGATTTTTTTAATGAAAATACTTGCACTCTGTATTGGATTTGGTATGTGAACAAATACATTCGAGTCTTAGCACTTTGTCTTGAATATGGTGTCTGAACAAATATGTTGGAGATTACTATGATAAGGAAAACAATGTCAGAATGTGAACAAATATGATGAAATAAAGTGGATTTTCTCTAATATGACCTTCAAAAATTAAAAAAAATTCAGGTCTTATAAGAGGATAGTGTATAAGAATGGGGAGAGAGGGAAGAGGGACTTTTACGTGCACAAATTTATGTGGAATAACCTTTTCACATTATTTCACACAGCATTTTTGCTGTCCGTCAGACATTTATCGATCAGTCGCACTCCATAAGTTGAAACTAAGCAACCTGTGTCACTTTGTAAAAATTTTAAAAGAAGTTGATAAGCACCTTCTTTGTTTCATTAAACTAATAATCAACATAACTGTTTGTTGTATAAAAAAAAAAACCTCCTGAATGTAAAGAAAGTCACAAAAAGTAATAAATGAAACAGCAGGCACATTAGGCTTGTTGTCATTTGGTATTTGTGGACTACAATTTACATTTTGTCTAAAGAAGCTGAGTTGGTGGCAAAGTTTGTGTCTGCAAATTTTGACTAAAACTTAAAAAGTGCATTAATTTGTCCTGTTTTGGTTGAATCCAGTATTTTGTGGGTCTATTAATAATTTAATGGCTGATTACGAACTGCTCATTTCAGAATAAATTTGTGAGATCATATTTCTGGTGGAGATTCTTTTTTTTCAGACAAATTTTAGACGGAGACGACCGAGTTATTTCATGCCTATTTTCTAAACTTCTTGGGTAGAAAAAATTGTTCTCAAAATCGGCAGGCGCCAGTCTAGAGTCACATAATCACATTAAGCTCAGGTCATTCGGTTATGGGCAGGTTGCAAAATTGAGCTTCTTATAAGAGGAAATCCACTGCATCACCTAGACAAAACTAGAAGCAAATATCCTTTTCTTACCTTCGAATCGGCTTAGCTGACTGTTTTCTCTTTTTCGGTCTTGCTCGTTCATGTTCTTCAGGTCTAAAAAGAAAATCATGTGGTAATATTTAAGAACGGAAGCCAATTTAACAAATAAAAAAAGATGTTTTGCAGTTTTACTGTGATCTATGGCACAAGTTCTGGTAAGTTATTAGAATTTACCTCTTATACAGACCTAATATCCTCACAAAGATTCTACTTCTTTTTCTTTTTTCACCCACATTTGACAACACCCTCCCCCTTCTCCCTACTGCCAAACCTCAAAGTAAAGTTTGCAGCGGTTTGTTGATTTTAAGCAAACAGAAAGTTGGTTAAATCACAGAAATCAAAACCTCTGGACAACTCTAGCCGTATTTGGCTCATTTTCTCCTTGAGCAAGCCATAAGCTGATCACTATGAATCTCTCTATTATTAAATTATTCATTTATCAAGCCTTATATTCTTGACAGATTCAGTATATTTCAACCTACTTCTCGTCAACGAAGTCACTCTCTGAATCTGTAGAACTTGTCATTGACTCTCTCTTTTTCTGAAACAAAATAAAACATGTTAAAAAATGCTGCATATTGGAGTGATAATAGCATTTTTGCATGTCATTTCTCATTCCCCTGAAGATGAGGATGAGCCAGTAGCTTCCTACAAGGCGGGGGTAATCAAAAAGGTGATGTATGCTATGTTCCCATCCCTGACTGATAGTTCTTTTTACCATAGTTGTGTAATTTACGTACATTCTTCAGCTGTTAGCAGAGATGAGATTACAACATTGTGAAAAACGAGGAAATTTCTGACATGGGTCCAGTGTAGACTTCCAGAGGGGTTCATGAGCCTTGAGGAAGCCCTTAATCCATTTGATTCTTACAGATGGCATCTTACCGCCCAACCCCAACCTTTCTCTACTTTTCTCTACAGATCTACACTAAGATAAAATGCTTGTCATTGCACTTCGGCAGACTCCAAAAAAGGATGAATTCCTCCTAAAGGAAGATTCTCATCTCTGTGTTAGGGCAGGGCTCATCGACATTATTTTTCATATCAAAGTTCCTACCAGTCCACAGAAGAATATTTGCAGAGAATTTAATACAAATGTTCAAGTCATTAACTTGAGTTGGCTACGCCTGTTTTCCAGCAATTAAGAAGCCTGTATGTAAACAAGCGCTGACCTAGGAGGCCAGTGCACTCCCCCACCCCCACCCCCCCCTAAAAAAAAAAAAAAAAAAAAAAACAAAAACAAACCCATGGGGGAAAAAAACAATTCAAGAGCAACAACACGAAACAAAATCGACTTGAGCGCGAAAGGACACAAAGCAAAAACAAACCGCACACAATGTGTGCACAGACCACGGCTATACATGACACAGCGTTAAGAATATTTCAACATTCTTTTACTTTTTAAAAAAAAATTAACAAAGAAACTTGTTAAACAGCTTTGTTGATAATTTTGTCTCCTTGATGATAAAGAAAGATGTCAGTTTCTCTGAGAATTTATCGCGCCATCCCCCCCCCCCCCCCCCCCCCCCCCCCCCCCCCCAAAAAAAAAAAAAACCAACAAACAACAACAACAAAACAAAATTAAAGAAATAAAATAAAAATCAGTGTCGGGAATCGAACCTCGGCCATTGCAGTGAAAGAGCGAAATCCTTACCATCAGACCACATGGGATCTTGGAAAGGAAAGTAAAATTGCCTTACATATGACACAACCAACAAGTCACCATGCATCGAGGTCAGGTCACGTGGTAAAGTAAGGCTGAAAAGTAAGGCTGTGAGACGCTGGTTAAGACTTTCGCCTACTTTAGTGCGACCATCTGGTATAGTCCGTGTCTGCCACATCACAATGTGGGCGTGGACGTTAAACCTTATATAAAGTTTCATTTATATGTGCATTTGTCAATGTGTTCAATCCCACCAAAAATGCCTCATTATCACCTCTACACAAAATTTCAGCCCAATTGATCGATCTGTTTAAGAATCCTCTAACCCACTCTCCTTTCTCCCATACCTACTTATTGACACCAAGACTGGTAGTAATCTTGTCTTTTTTTTTATATATATATATATAATATTTTGACCATTATTAGTATATCCTATCAGTAATATTATTATCATCATTACGACTTTGACTCGCACATTATTTCCCTTCCAACAGCCTCGTTTTCATTCAACGCCTTCTTTCTTGCGCTGAACACAGAAGCGATCAAAGCTAAGTGCATTTTCGTTATTTGTTTCATGTTTGTTGCACCTGAAGAAGACTAAGAGGTCGAAACGCGTTGTGGTTTGTCTTGTGACTCGTTTGTCCACGTTTCTCTGGGCGGTTCGCTGACATTTATTTAAGATTTGTTTAGATTTCGCCTGCGTCGTTTTCACTTTGCAACTAAAAACTTTTCATTGCTAATATTCCTGCTTGATCTTACCCACTTGGTGTGTATGTATGTGCTTAGGACTGAGTGAGAGGAAGAAGGGGGTGGGGGATGAGGGTGGGGGTTTTCTTAATTTTCATTTTTTTTTTTCTTTTTTCGAATAATATTGTTATTCCAATATAATTCAGGCACTCGTTGGTATGCTTTTATTTGTCTATTTTCAATGTAAACTGCACTGAGGTCATATGGAAAAGAGCACTATATAAATACTCATTATTATTATACTATAGGTACTGTTAACCCCCATGTCACTAAAAAGCATTTAACCAGGGTATGTTATCCAAACGTGTTTCAGTTTTAGCTTTGAGTGATTGGGATAGGCCAAGTGTTATTCTGTTGAATGTGATAATAAACTGGGATCTGGAAGATTTCATACCTAACTTTTAATATGCCCTGAAAAGCTTGACAGAAAATTTAGCCAGCACTGAAAAGGTTAAACCAATGAATGCACAAGGCTAATTCATACCTTTGGTTTCCATTCTTCTTCACTGAGGCACAAGTCCTCCTCATCAAATAAGTCGTCACTTTCAGCATCACCACTGTTGGAACTGAAATGAAACACATTCAAAACTCAAGTGAACACAAGTACACCTGAAATTACAGTACAAAGTCATAGAATGTTTTAACCCCTTTATTGCATGCCTTGTGGCACTACAGTATAGTGTATGCTAATAATCGTGTCTACTAGGGAAGGTCTAAGTGAAGGAACTTCTGAGAATTACATAAAAGCAATGACTAAAATCTGTTCCAAACTATCAGTAAATTATATGCCTAGAGTGCTTCATGGGTGAATCCTGTAGAAGATAAAAAGCAGGAAGGGCTGCAAAGTTCCCGAAGTTAAAGTGTTTGGTTTTTGTTTTTTGTTTTTTTTTAAAACATCTTTTAACTAGTACACAATTACACAGCAGCTATGCTGATAAGTATGCCAAACAATAAGCAGAATGTATACCTCACAATTTTTTTTCTAAACATTTTTTAAACAAGTAAAATTACACAGCAGCTATGCTAATAAGTACGCCAACAATGAGCAGAATGTATACCTCACAATTTTATGAACACGTATTCATATGTGACCCATCATTACAAAACCAGGAATAAGTCGCTCAGGAAATAAAGGAGTAAACTGGAAGTGCTGGGGGGTCAATTTGGGGGAAATAAGTTTTTTTGCATGATAAGAAGCTTCTAAAATCATATCTTACCATATATTACATGATTTTCTGGCCAAATAGCACTAATAATTGCTTAAAATTGTAACTGAATGCACTGGATTAACACTGTAGCTGTAGACTTTGCAAAATGTCAAAGTGTGTTTTCTCAAAAACTTGTGTTTTGACCCCTGAACACCTTAGACAACCATATCTCTCTTATTTGAAAAGAAAGAATGATGATTTTTTTCACCAAGTGATAGAGGATTAAACAAGATTTGTGCAACAGTAAATCTCAGCAACTACCAAATTGACTTACTCCTGTTTATGTGATGATGGGTAGAACTCAGCCCAAAACACATGGCAATTCAGAATTTCAGAAACAAAAAACAAAACAAAAAAAAAACGTCAAAAACAGGATTTCTGCCTTTCCTGCCATTTGGTTCACCCATGTTCTTCACCACCCCCATCTTTCAACAAATGTGGAAACTGTGGACAGATGAGAGAAGCAACCTTTCTGAAGGCCTAAGTGGTTTATGGGCATGGAGCAACACAAGAAATCCAAAACTGACGAAAAGGGATTAAAAGGTTTTACATTCCCACAAAAAAAACAGTTCCAAAGAGCTCTTAGATTTCAATACTAATTCATAAATTAAAAGTAGATGTCCATGGCCACTAAATACCTAGAAAAAATATGCTTTTCGTGTGCACTGGTGTCACGGTGTGTGGTGGTGTGTGTGTGTGTGTGTGTGTGTGGTGTGTGTGTGTGTGTGTGTGAAATTGTGCCCTCAAAATAATCCATAAACCCATATATATTCTTGACTGGCAAAGCACTACCTATTCAAGTGGAAATACAAATGAACACGCAAAACAAGGTGTAAAGTAGCGCAGATTTAATATACAGAACAAAACAGACAAGTAAATTTTTCGACAAATTTCCCTTCTTCCCCTCCTTAGTTTCTTGGAACTGTCCTCACTAGGGTGTCCTATTCAACTGTCCCTATTATGGTCATTCCCATGCTGTTGGTGATCAGGGCAGTAATGTCTGTGCACTGTTCATGTCTGATTGTTCAGTCGGAAAGAGACACATTTGTTGAAAATTTACTTGTCTGTTTTGTTCTGTTAATTAAATCTGCATTACTCTACACCTTGTTTGTGTGTTCATTTGTATTTCCACTTGCTTTCAGTAACGCTGCAGTTTGTTCCACTTTACTACCTATATCAGATTACCCTGAATTTTGGGGGATGCCACACAAGACCTCAAGCAAATCGTGCACTGAATGAAACCATAAGCCCCTCACAGGCGAGTAGAGCTACTGGCTCCCCATGGAGGAAAGAGGG